>JAJDEZ010014475.1:186289-232703 GCA_027743565.1 Vigna trinervia | reverse complement strand
TATATATATATAAAACGAGGATGTGAAGAGGAAACTTTCAAAAAATATTAGACACAGTGAAAGGTGTTCTTCTATTTAAATATTAGAGACTGATTTTATGTTAGCAGTTGAGGCTTTCAGGAAATCTTATATTATTTTTTCATGGCCTTTGAGGAGTAACTTATATTATGTTTAACCATTTGCAATATCTTAAATTTTAATGTTTTGCATGTCTATAAAAAAGAAATATGTGTGCTAATAATATAGGGATTGATTTTAGAAAAAAATTCCATTGATTTGAAACTTATTGTATAAGTCACCAATAATGTAAAAACTAATGTGAGTTATTACCAAAATTTAGATTTTCTAGATTTATTATGAATTTTAGTGGTCATTTTTGTTTTCATCTCTCTTTATTGTTCGCTCCATAGACCCATGATTAATAAATTTTATATATACTAACATAAGTAATATGTCAAATTAAAAAAATATATATCTTCTTTAAAATTAAAACCTAAATATTACAATTTATTATATATATATATATAAAAGAAATATAATTAATAGATAACAATCTATATGTTGTAGGCAAGTTGTTCCATTTAACTATAGTTTAGTGTTTATGAAAACCCAATGTCACAAAAATGAAAACAAAAGGCATTAAAAATAAATTAATTAATGAACTGACAAAATTATATGCTTCCTTTCATATGATTAATTATGATAATAAACTAACTATATGATTGTTAATCATATTTGTTTTAATGGAATAACATCTAAATGTAATAATCATAAATTAATTAGTTTTATCGTTAATATTATTTTATTTCTAATAAATTTGTGACCACACATGATGCTATAGAGATCTTCAGAAGAGTAGAAAAGAAACATGACAAAAAAAAAAAAGGATTATAATCTTCTAATATTTTTTTATTTACCATTTTATTATATTGAGTTTCTTTAAGTTAGCTTGGTTAAGTGGTCTTGGTTAATTTCTTGACCTATGAGTATGGCTAAGACGTTGATTAAAATTGACTTGACTTAAATTGATATATTGACTTGTGTTTGTTTGTTTCTTTTGTTAGTTAAGTTTGATTAGAAGGGGATGAATAATTGGAGTGGATTAAAGCATGTCTATATGGCAAAGCACAGGTGGACCACATATATATGTTGTAGGACAAAGAGGAAAACATAAAGTATAAAACATAAAGCAAAAAAAACATAAGGCAAAAACAACATGTACCATGAACCACATGGTACATGTACCTTGGCCGCACACCATGAAAGCTTCGATGGCCACCATGAGGAGTCTACCATTTTCCATACAATGTCTTCTTTTTAACCTAATGGTAATCTAGTTTCTAGAAGCTAGCTTTTGTTATTTGTAGTGACATCCTTAGGTCATATTTTTCATGCTTAGAGACCCTTCATGCTCACTTATTTAAGGGGATCTACTTGACTTATAAATAGATTGAATCATTTGAATTATATACTACATATTCAACCACCTTGAATGAGGAGTTCTCCTTAGGAGCGAAACTTTATTAGCCTTATCATGAGTTAGCTCTCAAGTGAGGACATCATCACTTATCTTAAGGGTTGGATTACCTTATCCTTTAAGTGGTGTGCCAACACTTGTCTTCCCCTTTCCCTGTCATTTCTTTTCATGTTTTGTTCATCATATCCTTCAATTCAATTTGGCTTTTATGTTTGTATTGCACTATTGTTTTGATTTATTGTTTAAATAAACTCTTCTCATTTCTAGAGCTCATGGTTGAATAACATATATATGTTCGAGAACAAAGGGGTATAGGATATAATATCCTTTAGGAGGGTAAGCACCATACACAACATTTGTCATGGCCGAGAGTAGTACAAGAAAACTTCCTTTATAAGTATATGTCCTTTTATACTCAACGACTTGTCCAAATTCCTTTTTACGAGTTCATCATGGGTGTTTTGACGTATATAGTCGGCTTGGTCCAAGGTAATGCATTTTAGTAAAGGCTGACGATAGCTTCTTATGAACAACTCATCACCTACCAGCATGTATTGGGAAACTTTATATACCTATCCCTTGTCTTCACCCTTTGAGATGTCTTCCATCTTGAGATATCAAACAAATGGTGTCATCCAGGTTATTCCACCATTTTCAACTTGCATACATTTATCCATTTTCTCAGTGGATGGTGACAACAACACTTGTTATTTAGAGAACACATCGACCCTTTTTTCCTCTAGAGATATGCTCAAGCTTTGTCCCAGCAAAGCTGTCAATTATGGTCCAGACTAGGTTGTAGTACTAAAGTAGTATAATGTCCTTTACTTGATAAATCTCTTGTTAGATGGCCAATTGTGAGTCGAGAATCAGTCTGGCATATTATTTGTTTGCGTTGATTTCTTTTGCCAACATAAGGCCAACTATGATGACCTCATACTCAGTCTGACTGTTGGACATTTTTAAATTGAAATTCAGTGATTTCTCAATCAACATGTCATTTGGTCCTTTTAAGACTATACCAACTTTTACCCTCATAGAATTTGAAGAACCGTTTATGTATATGATCCATCATTCCTCTTTCAAAATGTGATTACTTTATAGTTCACTAGCAAAGTTTACTAGGAATTGTGCCTTTATCGGCCCTCTCAGCTCGTACTAGATATTAAATTCTGATAACTCCATGAACCATGATGACATCCTTCTTGCCAAGTCTAGCTTTCGAAAAATCTTCTGAATAGGGTAGTCAGTCTTGACAAAGATAATATGACTTTGGAACTAAGGCATCAACCTTCTTGTTATTATCACAAGGGATAACACCACCTTCTCCACCATTTGGTATATGGTCTCAGCCTCTTGTAGGGTTTTGATTACAAAGTATAAGAACATTATTCATTGTATGCCTCCTAAGCAAGGAATGCATTAATGGCATCTTTAGTGGCTGCTATGTAGACCAATGGGGGTCGAGAAGCATCTAACTTATGTAGGATCAGTGGAAACGTTAAAATTTGTTTAAGATGCTCGAACTTAATTTGACACCGGTCATCCCAAACAAATTTAATAGACTTCTTTAACAACTTTATAATTGATTGTGTCTAGTTTACTAGTGTTGGGAGGAAATGGGAGATGGCCATTAACCTTCCAATAAGATATTGGATCTCTTTGATGTTCCTTGGACTTCTCTTGTCCATCAGGGTTTGGCATTTTTTAGGGTTCACTTTAATTCCTCTATGTGCCAACATGAATCCCAGGAACTTGCCTCTATCTACTCTGAAAACACATTTTTCTGGGTCAAAGCACAAGTTGTACGCTCTTATGACCGAAAACATGTCAGTCAATTCTTGAGAATGTTTGGTGAAGGTGAGGGATTTTACCATCATGTCATCTACATACACTACAATGCTCTTGCTGATTAGATGCTTAAATACCTTGTCCATAAGCCTTTAATACATAGCTCCAACATTCTTGAGGCCAAAGGGTGTGCCCTTATAGTAGTAGTTGGCCTCCTCTAATCTTCAACTTATCTCCCTCAACCATGAGAATGTGATTGTGGCTTGAGTAAGCATCTAGGAAACTCAATACACTATGGCCAGGTACTCCATCTAATACCCAATCAATATTAGGTAACAGGTAGACATCCTTTGGGCAAGCCTTGTTGAAATCTGTGTAATCTACACACATCCACAATTTCCCACTAGCTTTCTTTACCAATACAATCTTGGCTAACCATGTTGTGTAACGAGCTTCTCTAACGAAGTCAGCTTGCAGTAGTTCCCTAGCCTCAACCTTCGCAGCCATTCTTCGTTCTTCTCCTAAATTTCCTTCTTTTGGGATACTAGCCTTGCTTCACTAAAGATATATAACCCCTGAGAAGTTATCCTAGGGTTGACTACAAGGAGGTCGACTATCATCCATTCAAACAAATTAACATTATCGATCAACACTTGACTTATAGCCTTTTCTCTTTCTTCATCCATCGTTATCCCTATTTTCAAGCCTTAGTTTTCTTGCAAAGGAAACATCATACTTTCCCCAATGGGCTCCATCTGTGCATCATTGCCTACCCTGGGGTCCTAACTGCTCCTGCTCGTTCATCATTGTTAGCATTAATCGGTAGGAAATGGAGTCCCAAACTCATAATGTAGCATTCATAAGTCGTCTTCTGGTTATCGTAGACCGCGATGATCTCTCCTGATGATGGGACCTTCATAGCTGAGTGAGGAGCAGATATCATTACGCTTAATAGGTTGAACGATTATCGCCCGAATAGGATATTGTATGACGTGTTGACATCTATGAATAAATACCAAAAGTCCCCTTCCCCGAAGGTGGTATTCAGGTTAATATAACCCCTAATATCATCCTTTTTCCTTTGAGAACCCGAATATGGGCTTGTCATAAGGGGTCATCATCTCTTAAACTAATTCTAGCTTTTCATATGTCTTCTAGTATAGTATTTCTATTAAGGTATCTTGATCCACCAGAGCCTTCTTGACAACAAAGTTGTCAACCTCTACTGCTATGACCATAGGGTTATCTTGCTTAGGATCAACACTCCTCGAAAATTGGCATTCATAAAGGTAATAAGAGGTATCGTCCTCCCTATAAAAGTTTGAGATATCAAATTGACTGACTACAGGACTCTTAAAAGTCTCTTTTTGACGGAAGATGACGATCCTCTTCTAGCAAATCCATTAGATATTGTATTGATGGTGCCCCTCAATGGGGCCTGGTATTAGAGCGTCTTTTCTCAAGCTGTGTCGGCTCCTCCTTCTTTTCTTCCTCGTCTCAATCTCTCGGACCTTCTCTTTCATCATCGTACCTACGATAGTTGACACGCGAGCCTCCTTTGTCATCGCAACTTACAAAATGCTTAAGGTGTGTAACTTGGATCAATTCCTCAACCTTGTCTTTAAGTATTGCACACTCATTTGTTGTATGACCATAAATGCGATGATAATGCAATATTTCTTTATATCCACATTTGGTAGTGTTTGGGCCTTTCTCGGTGGTGTTATGATGTCCTCCTGTAACGCTTCCTCCAATACCTGAGTCTTGGGCATGTTCAAGGGTATGTAACATGATAATCATGTAGGTTTGGGCTCCTTTTGGTGGAACCCACTTCTTTGTGTTGAGTCTCTCTCAAATCCTTTCTTTTTAGTTGGTAAGGTCTCGACTTGAATATGGTTTTTGTACTCTCTTATCATTTCTAACCGCATAAATTTGACAGCTCGTTGTCTCAACTCATCCATACTTATGGGCGAAGTCATGCACAAATTGTTCACAAAAGGTCCTTACCTTAGTGTCATAATCATGTAGTGTAAAACCACCTAAGGATTCAAGTTCCTAATCTCCAAGGTAACTTTGTCAAACTTATCGATGAAGGTTTGTAGAGATTCCACTTTCTTCTATCTGACAATGAGTAGTGCCAATGAGATGAGATAGTGGTGCCATCGTGTGACAAATCGTGTCTTGAAGGATGACATCAAGGTATCAAAGCAATTGATGAAGTAAAGGGTAAATAGGTGAACCACTCCAAAGTGGGTCCTTTCAAGGCCATAGGAAAGACCTTGCACATGACAACATCGTCAGTCGAGTAGATACTGGTTTGAGTGATTATATGACAACATTAAGGTCAATATTCCCATGACAACGATCTAGAGTGATGACTTTCCATTGTTTAGAGAAAAAGATATATGTAATGATGTCAATGAAAAGGTGCTTCGACGAGCTCCTCCTACTATCAATGAGATATTAATTACTTCTCTAGTTTTAAGAATAGTAAGATAATAAATACGATAATTAATAAACGTAATTAATCTGCCTTATAGAATATTTTATTTATAATACTTTTTGTAACACTTTATCGTATACCTTTTAAATTCATATGTTTTTCATAACCATTCAACATTCTTATTCTTATTTATCTTATGATTTTTCTTATAATAACACTCGATAAATTTGTAATAAATTTTTATGTAACAATAAAGATGACCATTTAAATAAAATTTGTAATGTTGTTATTATGACAAGACCAATAGATCCATTAACCACCATTCCTTACAAGATATTGAGACAACAAAGTTTATAATAGATATCACCTCCACCTTTTTGGAAGACCCACCATCATTGAATTCATGAACTATGCATTTTTAACCTTCTTTTTCCCATGTTTTCTTTGTACATCTTCATATTTTCTATCATGACATTTGTCCCTTCAAACATTCATTTCAATCTACGTTCGATAGGAATAAGATTTCTTCTATACCTTCTTTCAACATCAACAATCACAAAAGAAAAAAAAAGGAAAAACATATTCAAAATATAAAAAAACAGAAATCTTTTCCGTTTTTAGTCACCCAAAGTTCATCAGACTTTTTCTTATCAGACTTGGTTTACTAGCGGTGGTGATGGTAGATTTTCCCATCCACCATTGGCACCTTGAAGTTTGTTGATGAAGTTTAATGGACTTTTTTCACTAACAGTCCCTCAAATCATAAAAAAATATTATTTATAGTTGAAAATTATATTTCTTATATAGTTAAGGAAAAGAAAACTGTTTAAGTATATACCAACTTCCTGCTTCACATGTCTCTTAAAATATTTATTTTTTCTTAAACAATATAAAAATAATTTTTTTTCTTAGTAATATTGATATGTTTTTGGTAGGAACACCAGTGATTTAGAGGTCCAACACTACATGAATTTAATCCGTTTAATCCAGAAAAACCAAATTTATATGGCTCAAAAAAATTGTTCCTATTAACTTTTGTATTACTTCTTTTCTCTATCTTTCTACCTTTTTTACAATCGATCAATGGAATGTTATATTATTTCTCCCTGATTGTGAAGCCATGACAAGATGTCTAGACAACGAATAATAAAAGTGAACAATTAATGAAAAAAATATTTAAAAGAACAAAATTTATCTCTTACTTTATTTTTAATATGCTATTTTTATTCATTAAATAATCTATTCTTAATTTTTATTTACTTAATAAATATACCATGTATTATTTAGAAGGGGAAAATTGGTTATGTACAACACCGATTTTACAACTTAAGTGTATCAATTTGAATAATCTGGATTTCTACGTATGATTTTTTTTTCTGTAATTTTCAGAGTATAACTATTTTCTATAATTTTTATATCGATATAAATCTATGTGTGACTTTCAAATTATTCCAAGAAAAAAAAAATCAATTGATGATTATATGTAATTTTGTAAAGTTTTGAAAATTTGATAAGGTAAAGATAAGAAATCATATTGTAAATAACTAATTTGTATCTTAAGTAAGTAAAAATAGAAGAGATTACTTAAATAGCTAAAGAAAACAGTATATTAAAAGGAAAAGTCTCTGCTAAGCTTGTTTACTTAAAAAAAATATGTTTTTATTTTTATTTCTAATTTTTACATTTAATATTAAAATTATATAAAGGGTCACTCTTGACTAGGTAGTTCAGAAAAGACAAGGAATTCTTCCTCTTAACTCTTTTAGCAAGCTACTTTCCACAAATTCATTATAGTGTTTCTTAATTTTATTAACAAAAATATGATTGATTGAAAATAAAGCAGTAATATTTTCTTATCATTAATTTAATAATAATTGATTGAACACTAGAAAACTAATAATTAATAATTAATTAATAATTAATTAATAATTAATTAATAATTAAATAATAATTAATAAGCCTATTTAGTGAATAGATTCCACTACTAAATTGTTGTTTCCATTAAACTCCAAATTGAAAATGGTGTCAACTCTAGTTACGCCACCAATGAACATTGCCGTCAGATATCTCTAATCCCAACACTAATGATGCCCTTTGAGACCACTGCCTTCACACAACTTCCTCAACTTTTGCTCACTAAAGTCAATTTCTTGTCTGCTTCCACTTGTTCCTCAGCAAACTCACACACAACCACAACCCAACAACCACCTGAACAACCCTCTTCTTCTTTCTCTCTCTTCGCCATCACCAAGACCAACAAGAACAAAAACAAACAACAATCCAAGAAACAAAAGGAAGAAGAGAAACAAAGATTGGATTTTTATTCTTACTTCGATGGACCCCAAGTTCACCGGAAAGCCGCCGCTGACGGTGGACCTTGAACGCATGCCGGAGCGTGGGTCCCACCACCGCCGCTCCCATTCCGACACGTCGTTCCGCTTCGCAGCGAACTTCGACGACCTGCTCCTCTTCGACGCCTCCGACCTCGACATCTCCACGCTGCCCTCGCCGCTCCCTCTGCCTTCGCCGGGGGCCTCCGGGGCGGTGCCGATAGCGGTAGATTCCGACGAGTCCGGCGGAAGGCCGAGGCCGGCGGGGGCACCCGCCGGCGGACACCTGAGGAGTCTGTCGGTGGGCTCCGATTTCTTTGACGGGATCGGGTTCGGCGGCGGCGAGGAGAGGGGCGGAGGAGGGAGGCTCGGCGGCGAGCGGAGGGTGGGGCACCATCGGCACAGCAACTCCATGGACGGGTCCTCGACGATGTCGTTTGAGGCGGACTCGGCGATGATGATAGATGGCGTGAAGAAAGCTATGGCTCCTGATAAACTAGCTGAACTCGCTCTTATTGATCCCAAAAGAGCTAAGAGGTTCGTTTTCTTTTTCTTTTTTGTGTTCTTGGTGTTTTTATGGTAATAAATTTAAGCGCAATTTCATTTATATGTTTTGTATTTCTTTTATTTGATAGTTTCACATAAGTTGTTTTTTGCTGAAAATAATATGGTTACAAATTATATGATGTTTTATTATTTTTGGGGTGTTGCAAGAAGTGTCACCAGTATCCTGCACTGATGATTCGTCTTATTTAAAGGATTGAAACTTGTGGACATATGAGGTCCTACTAAAGAGTCAGAGGCTTATGGTGGTTGTGAAAACCATGTTATTATTATCATAAAGGGGTGTTTTGGATTGTGAGGAAACTGATTAAGAAATCTTGGTTAGATGAACTGATTATGGTTTTGGGATGTTTTATGTGTTTGCAGAATTTTTATTAACAGGCTATCTGATTGATGCACTGGTGTTGTCATATTTTTTATTAAGTTGTTATGCCTGCCTTTTATTTTGTAATGCACAATTTTCTGCTGGATAATTTGGTTGTTAGGAAATAGGAATTACAGCATTCTTTATCTTCTTTTTTTTCTTACTACAGTAAGAAAAGTTGTGTTAAGGGGTGTATGGATTGTGGAAAACTGGGAGAAAATGATTAGTTTGATGCACTGATGGTATGGATTTGGAATGTTGTTCCTTTTGCAGGATTCTTGCTAACAGGCAATCTGCTGCTAGATCAAAGGAGAGGAAGATTCGTTACACCAGTGAATTGGAGAGGAAGGTGCAGACACTTCAGACTGAAGCAACCAACCTATCTGCACAGCTTACCATGCTTCAGGTATGTCCTTTCTTTTTTCGTGTTGATGAATAAGCATGAATTTGGTAACTTGTTCTTGTCAGATTTTGATGGAGCCCCCCAACACACTAGCATCGATGTAGGTTTACTTTATGCTGATCTTGAGTTGTGTGGTCACAAACTCACAACAGTTTATGGATCCCACACATAATCAAGGGCCCTTTATTTAAATTCAAAGTTATTACTAAAATTTTCTGTTATATCTTCAGAGTTGTCCTTGGTTTGGATAAAATTACTATATATGTCATCCCTTTCATGTTGTTCTTATTACAGAACATCTCTCAGTTTTTAAAATTTACGTGTGACAGTAAAATTTCTTTTGATAATTATACCATGCTCATCTAGATTTTATACTTTTTTTGTCATATGGAAAGAAATCAAAGACGATGCACGCTTCAATTTTCATTTACTTTCTACTTCAAGGGATGACTGTGGCAGTTTGTGGAAATTTACCGTTGCCCTTTGCTCCTAATACATAAATATCTTAAATTAGAAGGACCAAATTACCAGAGAGGAGACCTCAACAGTGGATATATTGCTTGTTAGTATCTTCAAATGTCTTCTGAAATCATTTGCATTTTTATCTTATATTTCATCAAAAAATTAGTGTTTTATCAGAGGGACTAGTAAATCATTAAACTGTGGCTGCGGGTTATATGGCAAACTAAATATAGGCTTTATTTTGATTACAATAACATAAGCATCAAATGATTCTTGGTGCATACTGTTGAAAGTAAAGAAGAATTTGGTAATGAAACATATGCATAGCTGTTAGAAAAAGAATAAAGAATTGTGATGAAAACTTTTGTATTTCATTTAGAAAGAAGAATTTGGGTAAAAAATAAATTGAGGACTGCAAGGCTGATAATTATGATGTTCTGGTATTTTTTTGAAAGAGTTGTGGGAAATTTTGGTTGTAGAGTTATCCTCACAGCTACTGCGGAAATGCTATGCAATTTGCATGCACGCAACAATGTTTAAAATCTGATATATCTTGATGCATATATGTTATTCGCGAAGATGTGTCTATCGTAGAATGGATGCTCATAATATAATAGAATAACAGGGCATGCAGATCAATCAAGTGTTCTGAATCAAATAGAGAACATATTGATCATCAAAATATTGAACAATATATTTACTTAAAGTTGCTGTAGCTTTTTTAGGCTTATAGCAGATTATGATTGTAGATAAGGGGACATTTTTTTCCAGTAAACAGCTGTGTAATAATCTGCTAGGGGGCCTTCAATTCATTAGCTCTGCCAATTGTAGTCTTCCTTCACCGAACGTTAACCAGGATAAGCATAACCTAGTTAACATCCTTCTCCTTTGTTCAAGTTTTCTATTGTGCTAGGTTGTTACGAAAAATTGGTATTTGATACTGCCCCAAGGCATCAATTGATCCATTTAGCCTACCTCAGGAGTTAGTTGGATAAGGCTTAATTGTTGTAGTTGTTGTTTGTTGGAATGGTAGTTTAGATGTTTCCAAGCTACTTATACTAGATTATATATATGGTAAATAGGTAATTCTCCAGGTATCTGACACTGCTAGGTTTCCCTGTTTTCTTTGTCTCTTACCACTACCTTAAGAGCAAGACTCTAGAGTATATTACAGGTTCAAAACTTAAATTGGTGCCTTTGCATTTGACTTTTGGATGATGAATGGTCCCCTCCACTTGAACGAATCTGACACCCCTTTGAAGCTAAACAAAGTTTGTCTGAGTTCAATCAAACTAGTTTTTACTACATACCATTACTCTCTTGGTATTTCAGTTAAATTCTATTTTGTACACAAGGGAAAGTAGAAACAAGCAGAAAACTTATCAATTTCTCATATGATGCAGAGAGACACCACAGATTTATCTGTAGAGAATAAGGAACTCAAACTGCGTCTAGAGGCTTTAGAGCAAGAAGCACAGCTTAGAGAAGGTATGCATCACTTCATGTTTATCATGCCGTTCAAAATGGACATGTGCTGTCCCTGTTCATCAGTTATTTCATACCAAATTGGATAAATACACATGACTACATTGTTGTATGAACAGTCTCATGAATTTTTATGGGTTTATTTCACACCCTTTGTTCAAGGACAGGAACAATATTCCTTGAAATATGACAAGTTGTAGATTTTATATTTGCTTATTCCAAATTTAAGAAATGAATACCAACATGGCTACACTGTAATTGCAGATCTGAATGAGGCATTGAAAGAAGAACTGCAGCGCCTTAGGGCACAGAGTACTCGTTTGGGTGCTATTGCAGGTAACCCTTCTTTTGGTGGGATATTCAACCAGTTGGCTTCCCAGTTAGCGATGCAACAGTTGAGTAATTCTGCACCACAGCAACCACAACACCAGGCACAGGTTGGCATGCCTCCTCCTCCCTCTGGACAAAACCACCCTAACTTCATGGATTTCAATCAGCAGAAGTAGCTCACAACAGCTGTAGCAGTAAATGATTGGTTCATCACAAGTAACATCTTGTGCACATACATGTATAACCGGTGAGACTTGTGAAGGGTATATTGTGCAGTTCAGTGTTCTTAGTTCTGTGTTGCTGTTTATCTTTAGTTCTAGGATAGAACCGATATATGTACTTTCTGCAGTTGTAGGTTAGAAGCACAGTCTTTGAAACATGTGTTGTAGCTCTTGGTTGAATGAAGGTAACAAAATATGTAGAAAGATCGATTGAATATTATACTATAGATGGTGAATGAAGGCTATATGTTAGAAGTATACATAAAAGTGATTCAATTATTTGCTTAGAAGCACCAAAAGAGAAGTTATTTTACGAATTGAATGGTGGTATTTGAGAAGAAAAGTACACTGAACCGAAATTTCTGGCTAATGGGACCTAGGTGACAACAGACAGTAGCATTTATTTTGAAAAAATATCTATGTTCTTGACTATTAACTATGGTTGGACTTTAGTGCAACTTCAGTTGAATCATTAAATTTTGAATTTGTGATTTAACCAGTTTCGTAAGTGGTCTTGTTTTAAAAGCATTACTTTTTTCTTTTATAAAACACTAAAATAAAGTGATCATAGTGCATCAAAACTTTTGCAAGAATGAAATCCAAGTTCCAAAATAACTTTTCCCACAATTTAGTCAACCTTTTGACATAAATAACAGTGTTTGCTTACGCTAATCTGAATTTTAAATATATTTTGGGATGAAAGCAAAATAAAGTTGGAAACTTTTCTACTTTTCTGATTGATGACATACGATAAGTATTGTTTTAAAATGAGATCTTTAATGTTCTCTGAAATTCATTAAGAAATATTTAACTAATACAAGTTTAATATAAAATGCCATTAAATTATCGTACTTTTTGTTATTTTCTTTTTATCAGCTCATATACTTTTTGTGTTTTTTTTTTTCAATGTGAACTATTTTAATTTAGCTATATGTAGAGTATTATTAAAAAGAAGTTTAAGAAACAATGTGAAGTCTATATTTTTTTAAATTTAACTGACTTTTTTTTTATTTAATGTTCGACTTAAAAGACTGTTGTTTTCAATAGAGTACAATATTTATTATAGGCTACCAGAGATTCTCACTCCCCTAAAAGAAAATCACCAATTGTGCAATCCATGGGGTGCAAGAACTTTTAAAAATCAAATCTCTATCTAAACATAATCTAATGAAATAGATTGGATTTGAAATTCATATCTATTTAATTGAATCAAATTGATTTAAATATTTTGAATGTATTTAAAATTTTGATTTAAATAAGTTTAAATTAATATTCATTTAATCTATTTAATTTAAATAAAATTGGTATTAAATTCAACGCTATTATATATATATATATATATATATATATATATATATATATATATATATAATATGAAAATTCAATTTTATTTGAATAAATTAATTTATCATATATTCAACACAACGATCTATAAACATATAATTATAATACCATTTAAATATTTAACTTCTTTACACAAATTATATTGAAAAAAAGCTTTAGAGATTCAAAATGACTCACTTGTATTATATCATTACTTGTCAACAAAAATGACAATTTATAGAAAGAAAAGGAGAATATGTTCTCATTCCTAAGATGTGCAAGGTACATTTTTTTCCCTTTTTTTCTTAGTTGCTTTTGTATTCATTATTATTACATGACCAGTTTTTCTTTTTTTATTGTAAAAATATCAGAACTAATATAAAATTTATGTTATCTCAATACATGTATTACATTTGAAAAGATCAGTTAAAATGTATTAATGTTGAACCAATAACTCATTTTGAAAGAAGTGATTTGAGGTTTTAGCTTGTAGGAGTACTTCAAATTTGAGTGAACACATTTATAGAAAAGCTTTGGATGACTTGTGTTAAAAATATATAGGACACACAATGCCATATCTTAAATTAAACATAAAGTAATTTGTATGTGCTGTTTTCTAGTCCAAAAGCAATTAAGTTCTGCAATAATTTGGTAAGACTGCATAAATTATAAAATTTTGTGTGCAAAAGATTAGACTGGAGAATCAGTATTTTTCAAAGGATTAGAATCAACAATCACATTGTTACAGTTAAAATTTATGAGAAATTACCAGCTAGGAAGAGGATGACTTCTTGGTTATTACAATTTAACCTTTGGTCGTGGAATTTAGCAATAATGATTTTCCCTGAATAATGGGCTTTACATTGGAAAGTTTTGCAGAAGCAATAGTTCCATTGAATGTTAAATCAATGTCAGCAAGCGTCACATCTTCACATGGTACACCACTGCTACAAAGCAAAACAGCTCCTTCTGGAGTTCCTGAAGTTCCAGTGATATTTTTGAATGAAACCTTGCTTATTTTAATTTTTGATGGATTCTGCAATCACAGAAGACAGAAATGAAAAAAAAGGAAAGAAAACATTTGTTAGCAGATTCTTTTAACAATGAATTTTAATTCTAACTGAATCTTATAAATTCAGGTAAGATTTTCATGCATTTATATATCTTAAATTCTTTTTATTTTTAGTGATTTTCAATATTAACTTGTCTTGAAAAGGGTGATTTTAATGAAGTACCTTTTTGGTGCATTGATTCCATGGACAATATTCTTGATCTATAATGATAGGGTTTCTGACATTAATCATTTTGATGCCTTCAAAATGCATATCAGTAACTGTAATAGTTCCTGGAGTATCAGGCCAAGTCTTGATTCTGACACCATTATCTGTGTTGTTTAATACGCAGTTTTTTACTGATAAACCTTCAACAGGTTCTTCTTGTTGATATTTTCCTAAGCTTCCAACACTAATACCATGTCCAGGTCCACATTTCACATTCAAGACACTGACTTCTCTGCTACCATCACCCAATGAGATGCAATCATCACCAGTTGCAATGTTAGTGTCAGTAATGTAGACACCAGTTGATCTTCCAATGTGAATTCCATCAGTGTTGGGACTATCTCCAGGTGCAATAGCCTTGAAGTTTGTAAATGTAATGTTGTTGCATCCCAAAACGTTCACATGGAAATTTTTGCTGTCCTTTGATGTTATGTTTCGAATGATGGTGTTGTTGAGGAAACCAAATCCAAAATTCTATGAAATAATAGAAGAAATAATTTGTGAGTTGAAATGCAAAAGAAAAATAGATAGTAAAAGGGCAAATAGTTTGTAAATAATTGAAATATTAAAAAATGCAGACATTATTTACCATGGAAAGCTTGTTGCAGATCTTGGTTTCTGCACAATTATTGTTGTCCCAAGCAATTGCACCTTGACCATCAAAAGTTCCACCACCAGACAAGGTAAAGAAATTAATATAGGAAAATTTTATCCATTGAGCTTCTCCATCGAACTGGTTTGGGTCTTCTGGTGCTAGAATTTTTCCATCAACTTGAACCTCAATAGGGGCCAAGCAAGGCCCTTTCAATTCTATTTGTTTTAAGTGGTATGTGCCTGTAGGAATCACAATTTTACTAGGGTTTGTTGATGCACATGCATCCTTCCAAGCATTTGTCAAAGCCTATTAGGGTTAAAATTATGAAAACCAAAATTAGATATAATCATATTTATTTGTCCAATTTTGTGTAAAAGACATATATATCAAAATCTTACTTGAGTTATATCTCCATTAGGGGCTCCTCCATATTTTGATATATCAAAGACTCCAGATTGAGCTCTCGCAGGAGAAGAAACTTGCAATACCAATAAGGCAAATGCGATCATTTTTAATTGCAAATCCATTTCTGTGTTCTCTGCAATTTCCTCCACGTGCTTGCTTAAGGAAATATGTGTCTTTATAAATGATGAAATATTAGTTAGTATAACAATGCCAAAACTTGTATATACTATATAAAGATTTTTATCTAATTATAAACTTTGATTTGGTTGGAACAATCTTTTTTAAGGAGTTTACCAACTGGGGGTTAAGATTCTACAAAAAATATGGCTTATTGTGAATCATGATTTGTAATTTTTTTAATAGTAAATTAGTTAATTGTACCTATATATTCTAACCTTAGGACGTTGTGCACAAACTAAAAAGTTTTACCTAAAATATTCACTTCAATCAACAACGAACCACTTATTTCGATGATGCTTTGCAAGTTAACCTCCTAAACAATCAAATATCTAAGAAAAGAACTACTTTATATACTTATATATTTTCTTTATTTTTTAATTAATTTATTGATCATTCATGCAAATAAAATTTTATGCCATATTTACATTTAAAATTCCAGAAATTATGTAAATTTCTTAAAATATAATTAACGAAAAGAAGTGGTATTCTAAATCAATAATCTAATAACTATAGTAAATCAACAACTAATAAAATTAATCAACTTTGAATTTCAATATTGACAAAGACCTAAATACATCTGCAATATTCTTCACTAAGTTTATTTTTGGGATATAGTCTAGCGTCTATGTTTAGTCCTCTGCTGATAAAATCTGATGATAAATTAGATGGATGACACTGTCACTATTGCAATATATAGTCAAATACTAATGCGCAATGTTGAGCTTTGCTATCACCCCTTCAATCACAATGCCTCTTTCACTGCCTTATAAGTGCGATATACTCAGCCTATGTAGTAGATTGAGTATCTATTGTTGGATTTTCTCATTCCAAAAAGCCTTTTAAGAAGATATTTCAAAACAAAAATCTATTATTTGAGAATCTCCTTCCAAGAGAAATTTAAAATTATAGAGAGAAATGTTGGGAAACAACGATATTTGTTCCCTCCTCTACTAACCCAAAATGGGCACTATGCGGAAGCGTAAAAAATAGAAGTGTATGCGTAAGAAAAATAATACCGGAAATTTTAACGTGGAAAATCCTCTCGGAAAAAACCACGGGACCTAGTCCAGAAAAATATCTCCACTATAAAAGTACGATTACAGCTTTCTCTCACTCTCTGAGGATCTCTTAATAAATCTCACCCTCTCGGATGGTATACAAAACTCTCACTTTCACACTCACAGTATCTTCTATTGCACTGTGTCTACACCTCTCGGTATTTCTCTCACACAAAAAACTCTCTATTTCTCTCCTTCACCGTGGCTCTCTTTTCTTCTTCACGGTAGTGAGTCTTGGTGGATTGTGTATATGCTCCATGGATGACCTCCATTTTATAGTAGAGTAAAGAAGGAAAAAGACAAGGAACATGGTTGGTGAGGTGTACTCATGTTCCATGAAACAAGGGGAAGTGGAGGAGAAAACATTGATGTTCCATGAAACAAGGGGAAGTGGAGGAGAAAACATTGACCCCTAAAGTATGGTGGATGGGTCCCTTCTTTGTTTTATTCCAACAAAACTCCCCCATAAAACAAAAAATGGGTCTTCCATCCCTTCTTGACTTAATTTGAAGGTACCAAGATACCAACACCTTGACAACAGTCTTCAACCTTCTTGGTTGGTATTGACTTGGTTATCATGTCAGACCAATTCAAGTCTGTATGAATTTTCTCTATCTTCAATTTCTTCTCATCCAGCGCTTCTCGTATCCAGTGATACCGCACATCGATATGTTTCGAGCGTGAATGGAACATGGGGTTCTTGGTTAGATGGATGGTACTTTGATTATCACAGTTCACCACATAATCGTCTTGATTATGTCCTAATTCACTTAGGAAATTCTTCATCCATAACATCTCTGTAGAGGCTTCAGTCACTGTTACATATTCTGCTTTAGCAGTAGACAATGTCACACATTTTTGTAGCTTTGACTGCCAAGAAACAGCTCCCCCTGCAAAAGTAATCAGATAACCTGATGTTGACTTCCTTGAATCGACATCTCCAGCCATGTCTGAGTCTGAATATCCAATTAGCTTTAGGTCTCCATTGCCAAAACACAAGCTTCTTTTGGCAGATCCTCTAAGATACCTTAGTATCCATTTAACAGCTTCTCAATGCTCCTTTCCTGGATTTGACAGGAATCTGCTCACAACTCCTACAGCATAGCCAATATCTGGCCTTGTACAAACCATTGCATACATAAGGCTACCCACGACAGAAGGGTAGGGTACCTTGCTCATTTCTTCTTTTTCTTCTTCATTCTTTGGACATTGCGACTTGCTGAGTTTGAAATGTTGAGCAATTGGAACATGAGCAAATTTGGCATTGTGCATGTTGAAACTTTTGAGAATCTTCTCAATGTAATCTTCTTGAGATACCCATAGCATTCTTCTAGAACGATCTTTGGAGATTTTCATTCCAAGTATCTTCTTCACTGCACCCAGGTCTTTCATGGCAAAAGACTTACTCAATGCCTTCTTGAGAGCAGCTATTTTAATTTTGTCCTTCCCTATAATCAACATATTATCAACATACAAGAGAAGTATGATGGACTCACCATTTTCATAATGCTTCACAAACACACAATGGTCTGCGAAGGTCTTCTTGAAATTATGTTGGATCATGAAGGAATCAAATTTCTTGTACCATTGTCTTGGAGCTTGCTTCAGACCATAGAGGCTTTTCTTCAGACGACACACTAAGTGTTCTTTGCCTGGTTCTTCAAAACCCTCTGGTTGCTTCATGTAAATTTCTTCCTCTAGGTCTCCATGTAAGAATGTTGTTTTGACGTCCAGTTGTTCAATCTCCAGGTCTAATTTTGCTGCTAGACTGAGAATTGCTCTAATGGATGTCATCTTCACCACTGGTGAGAATATTTCATCAAAGTCTATTCCTTTCTTCTGGTTGCACCCCTTCACGACAATTCGTGCTTTGTACCTTGGGCTTGGGTTGTTCTCTTCATTCTTGAGCTTGAACACCCATTTGTTCTGCAATGCTCTTCTTTCTTTTGGTAATTCTACCAAATCATATGTCTGATTTTCTTTTAAGGATTGCATCTCCTCTTCCATGGCTTGCAACCATTTGTCTTTGTCTTTCATCTCCATTGCTTCTACAAAGCTTTGAGGTTCGCCTTCATCAGTAAAATTAACATATTCATCTGAAAAATACCTTCTTGACGGTTGCTTTTGCCTTGTTGATCGTCTCAATTGGGGTTCTTGCGGAGCATCCTCAATTGGTTGATCTTCTTCCATCAGATTAGGTTGATTTGCTTCTTCAGCCATTTCATCAAGTTGTAACTCTGGTTCGGCTTGATGAGTCTCTCCCCCTGAGTTGTTTATCACAATAGGGCTTTGATCACTTATTAGCTTAAGTGTTGGTTTCTCCACTTTCTTGATGTCTTGGATTGTCTGATCTTCAAAGAACACCACATCTCTGCTTCGAACAATCTTTCTGTTTGTAGGATCCCATAATCTGAAACCAAATTCATCTCTCGGAGAACCAAGGTATACACATTCTTTCGCCTTAGCATCGAGCTTTGCTCTTTCATCTTTCGGAATGTGAACTGATGCCTTACATCCGAAGACTCTCAAGTTGCGATATGAGGCCTTTTTACCGGACCATACTTCTTCTGGAATCTTTCCATTTAATGGTCTTGAGGGTGATAAGTTGATTAAATCAGCTACTGTCACCACTGCCTCCCCCAAAAATGACTTGGAAAGTTTTGCGTGAGACAACATGCTCCTGACCTTCTCGACAATCGTTCTGTTGAATCTTTCAGCTATACCATTCATCTGAGGTGTCTTGGGAGGTACTTTCTCATGTTTGATCCCATGAGTCTTGCAATAGTGCTCGAACGGACCTCTATACTCTCCACCATTATCACTTCTCAGACATTTCAACTTTCTACCAGTTTCACGTTCAACTGAGGCGTGAAACTCCTTGAAGATTCGTAGAACTTCATCTTTTCTCTTCAATGGATAGACCCACAACTTTCTGGAGTGGTCATCAATGAAGGTAACAAAATATTGAGCTCCACCAAGGGACTTTTCAGATGTTGAACAAACATCTGAGTGTACAAGATCCAAAATATGCTCTTTTCTTCTTCCACTTTCAGATCTACGGAAGGACACTCTACGCTGCTTACCTGCTAAGCAATCTTCACACAGTTCAAGTCGTTGCCCTTTTATACTTTGGAGATGATCTTTTGCGAGAATCTCTAATCCCTTCTCGCTCATGTGGCCTAGTCTTTTATGCCACAACTCCTTACCTTCTTCTTGAGCAACATTCGTCTCTCCTTTGTATATCTTTCCTTGCATGCAGTACAAGGAGCCTTCCTTCTTGCCTCAAGCAACAATCATGCTTCCTCGATAGAGTTTCCATCTTCCATCGCTGAATTGGTTGTTCATTCCAGCATCATCTAATTTGCCAACTGAGATAAGGTTTAAACGTATCTCTGGTACATGTCTTACCTCCTTCAGCACAAGTTTGTTTCCATTTTCTGTCGTCAAAGTCACTTCTCCTATGCCCACAATTTTGCTTGTGACATGATTTCCCATCTTCACTGTTCCAAAGTCTCCTTTTTGATAGGATGAGAAGAATCCCTCATGAGGAGTAACATGGAAAGATGCTCCGGTATCAACTATCCAATTGCAATCATCAAAAGCAATATTTAGATAGTTTACCTCACTAATAAGGAACACATTCGCATCATCTGATACCACCGCCGTTGTGGTCTTTTCTTCCACCTTCTGTTTGGGATCTACCACATCAGGGTGTACAGTTCCATTCTTCTGATCTCTCTTCAGGAATCTACATTCTGGCTTCTTGTGACCATCTTTTCCACAATAAAAGCATGTCAAACCTTTGGAACGAGACTTGAATCTTCCTCGTGACTTTTCACGTTTTCCTTTGCTTCTGTGATCACTCCTTCCTCTATTCTCAACAACATTGGCTTCTGAGTAACTACTCGATCCCCTTTCTTTCCTTCTGGATTCTTCATTCAGTAAACTGTCTGTGATGTTATCCAGACTGAGCTTTCCATCTGGTGCTGAGTTACTGAGAGTGACCACCAACGTGTCCCAACTCTCTGGTAGAGAACTAAGGAGTAGAAGAGCTTGTAACTCGTCATCTATCTTCATATCTGCCTTCATTAATTGGTTCACAATACCTTTGAAGGTGTTGAGATGCTCGATCATATTCTGGTCGTCAGAATACTCCAACTTTACGAGTCGCCTGACAAGGTGAGCTTTATTTCTCGGAGTCTTCTTTTGAATCATAGATTCAAGCTTTTTCCATAACTCATACGCATCGGTATAAGTCCATACATGCTCAAACAAGCTTTTGTCAATGTATTTCCGAATCATAGCCACTATTTTACGATTCAGAATCTCCCAATCTTTTTCGGTCTTCCCTTCTCGAATTTCTGGATTTGTGATCGGCTCATACAAATCCTTGCAGTATAAATGATCTTCCATCATCGGCTTCCAGTAGGAGTAATTATCCGCAGTTAGCTTGAACATGTCTCCTTCCATCTTGAGTTTCACAGGATTCTGACTTTTTCGAACCGGTAGCTCTAATACCACTGTTGGGAAACAACGATATTTGTTCCCTCCTCTACTAACCCAAAATGGGCACTATGCGGAAGCGTAAAAATAGAAGTGTATGCGTAAGAAAAATAACACCGGAAATTTTAACGTGGAAAATCCTCTCGGAAAAAACCACGGGACTTAGTCTAGAAAAATATCTCCACTATAAAATTAGGATTACAGTGTTTCTCTCACTCTCTGAGGATCTCTTAATAAATCTCACCCTCTCGGATGGTATACAAAACTCTCACTTTCACACTCACAGTATCTTCTATTGCACTGTGTCTACACCTCTCGGTATTTCTCTCACACAAAAAACTCTCTATTTCTCTCCTTCACCGTGGCTCTCTTTTCTTCTTCACGGTAGTGAGTCTTGGTGGATTGTGTATATGCTCCATGGATGACCTCCATTTTATAGTAGAGTAAAGAAGGAAAAAGACAAGGAACATGGTTGGTGAGGTGCACTCATGTTCCATGAAATAAGGGGAAGTGGGGGGAAGTGGAGGAGAAAACATTGATGTTCCATGAAACAAGGGGAAGTGGAGGAGAAAACATTGACCCTAAAGTATGGTGGATGGGTCCCTTCTTTGTTTTATTCCAACAAGAAATTCAGAACACATAAGACAAACCCTCGTAACAGATAAACCAAATACAAAATGGAAAAGACGAACAAACAACAACGTACTAGAAGAAAAATCTTGTGAGACGATAATAAACTTGCAAATAAAAGTGCAAAGAGAATACCAAAAAGTAATATGAAAACTTTTGTTTAAAAAAGAGAGAAGAGAAGCTTAGGGCATGAGAATTATTTTTCAATTATGAAGGAAAAAGAGAGATAGTGATGTTATAAGGAAAAAGCGAGAAATTTCATAGAATTCTGTAATATCTTTTTTGAAATTTGCTTTTGATGAAGGTATGGCTTGTGATTTTGTTTTCTTAAATTTGTTTAATACCCATGTTTTCTTAAATTACGTCATTAGTCAATAAATATCTTCTCTTTCAGTCTTCATCTTGTTCTATAGCTAAAAGTTTATTGAAAAATTCTTTGAACCCAGCCAGAAATTCAAATCCAGTTGTTTTATTTCTGAGACATTGTAGTATGAAATTTTTTAATTTATAACCCAATATTTCTATTAGTTGAAGGGACTCATATGTCACGTTTTCTCTCCAAACGATTCGGTGTCATGCTCTATGTTGTTTCATTCATCAAGGATTCTCTCCAAATGGTTACGTGCTCATTAGAGGACATAATGGAGGGTGCTGTTATAGCTTTGCTTGAGAATATACAAAAAGAAATACTAAAATTGATTTGACCAATGAATCCTAAAATATTTAGCAGATAAGTATAGTCTTTTTTTCTTATTACTATATACAACAAGAAGATACCTATGTGCTTCAAGTCAAACAATGAGTAGTCCAAGGACGGCAAATTGATAATATTGTTTGTTTTCAACGTAGAGAATGTCTAAATGGAGTGTTTGTGTTAACCTAGCAATCAATATCATAACATCTTCAGCAATCCGTGAGATTCTACCAAAGAAAAACTGTTGGATTCACCGCTTCAGAATTTGAGATACCAAAAAAAACTTTAGGATTTACCATTTGAAAGTAACACATTGGCCTGCAGCTTAACTGATTCCAATATAGATATGAATACATGCTTCTTGGGGTTTGTGTCATGTCAAAATCTATCACTCATGTCCTAAGAACAAAGGTGTTCAAGATAGAGAGAGATACAACTAATAACTGTAGCTTATAGTATATATATAGTATATATACATACATATATATAGGAGCATTTTCTTTGATTGACTACTACTGCAATTTGGTGCTGGCTGTAAGTGGAAATGGAGCTGATCAATTTGCTGCTCTCACTGATCCTTTCAGTGTTGGTGTTATCAGTGCTGTTCTTGTTGTATCAAACTCGTTCTCCTAAAGCAATGGAAGGCATCCCTGGAAGCCTTGGTTGGCCAATTGTGGGAGAGAGCTTCTCATTCCTCTCTGACTTTTCAAGTCCCTCTGGGATCTTTAGCTTCATGATCAAGAGGCAAAAGAGGTAACAAATTAGTAACATCAAAACATGCAACTGAGTTTAATTTTGCATCAGTATCAGTGTGAAAAGTCTGTACAAATCACCTTCATTCATAATATTGTCTACAAATGTCAAGAGTTTTCAACTATATGGAAATTCATGATTGGATTTCAGTATAAAATACCTTTACAAGTGTGTTCCAATCAAATTCACAGTAATATGCTAGGTGCTAAGGAGTTTCAAGGATGTTCTTTTTCATTGGTCACTTCTATTTTGTGACAGATATGGAATGGTTTTCAAGAGCTTTGTCTTGGGGAGGTTTACTATCTTCATGACAGGGAGGGAAGCAAGTAAGATATTGTTAACTGGCAAGGATGGTATTGTGAGTTTGAATCTGTTTTACACTGGCCAGCAAGTTCTGGGCCCCACCAGCTTGCTGCAAACCACAGGGGAAGCTCACAAAAGGCTAAGAAGGCTGATTGGTGAACCTTTATCGATTGATGGACTGAAGAAATATTTCCATTTTATCAACACTCAGGCAATGCAGACATTAGATCAATGGGAAGGAAGGAAAGTCCTTGTTCTTGAAGAGGCTTCTACAGTTGAGTGGCACTAACTTTTCAAACAAAGAAAATTTCAAATTTAGTTATGTTATAAATTCTTATTCATACTAAGTATCTGAAATTTTGAATATTACAGTTTACTTTAAAAGTGATTGGACATATGATCATGAGTTTAGAGCCTTCTGGGGAGGAGCAAGAAAAGTTTAGATCAAATTTTAAGATTATTTCTTCCTCATTTGCATCATTGCCATTTAAACTTCCAGGGACAGCTTTTCATCGTGGCATCAAGGTAACAAAGTAGTACAAAACTTTCCACATGGAAATAAATAGGTGCTTTGATTCAATTATTAAGATAACTTAACTCTCTTTCACTCTTATGCTTTCTATTAATGTGTGCAGGCTCGAGATAGGATGTATGAGATGTTGGATTCTACAATTTTGAGGAGGAGAAGTGGCCAAGACTTTCAACAGGATTTCTTAGGATCCTTAGTTATGAAACACAGCAAAGAAGATGGAGAAGAAGATGAAAATAAACTCACAGATAAACAATTGAAGGATAATATATTAACTCTGCTGGTTGCAGGCCATGATACCACAACTGCTGCTCTTACATGGCTCATTAAATTTCTTGCTGAGAATCCGATTGTTTTGGAAAAATTGAGAGTAAGTATTGAAGACCCTATTCAGTCTTCTCCTTTCTGTGTTCAAAGATTGTAAAATTTAACTTCCTGAATTTTGCAGGAGGAACATAGACAAATTGTGGCCGGAAGAAAAATTGGAACAGATCTTTCCTGGGCAGAAGCTAATAACATGCCTTACACATTCAAAGTGAGTAACAATAATTTTAGCTTTTAGGTAACTAATTGATCACCAAATTTCACAGCTCACCAAGATTATTTGTGATTCATATTTCAGGTCATCAGTGAAACTCTTCGAAGAGCCACAATACTACCTTGGTTTTCAAGAAAGGCATCCCAGGATTTTGAAATTGATGGTATGGTATGCCAATACAAAATGGCCACATGTGTCTATATAAAGTGTTTTTCTTTGTGTTTATTCAAACTTTTGTTCTTTGAATGAGAATCATAGCTGATGTTAAATTATGCAGGTTATAAAATTAAGAAAGGCTGGTCCGTCAACCTAGATGTTGTTTCCATACACCATGACCCAGAAGTTTTCCCAGATCCTGAAAAGTTTGATCCCTCAAGATTCGATGTAAGTTTCTTCCTGACATGAGACATTGCTAATAATTTCTTCTTCTAAGGACCCCAAATTTGATATTTTCATTGAATTGCAGGAACCCGTGAGGCCTTTCAGTTTTCTTGGATTTGGTAGTGGACCACGTATGTGTCCTGGAATGAACCTTGCCAAGCTTGAAATTTGTGTCTTCATCCATCACCTTGTCAACAGATACAAGTAAGATTTTATCAGATTGTGAATGATCAAGAGAATCACATTGCACACAGAAAATGGACAATGCTGCATTTGCCAAAACAACAATTATTACATTTTGTTATATATGTAACACAATTTTTGTATCAGGTGGAGACCTCTGGAGAATGAGAATTCTGTCCAACCAACGCTTGTAAGGATGCCAAAGAACAAATATCCTATTATGGTCGAGTCACTGTAACACGTTTGCTCTAGCAACTACAAACACGCAACAGAAGAAGAGACAGCAAAGAAAAATCTTGTATTGGAAAAGAATCATTGTCTCTTTGTTCTTACTTCATGGAGAGAAATCATGCTTTATGACTTCTGAGGAAAGAAACTAATCCTCAAAGAATAATTTGCTTCTCGCTTTTAATATGTAAGCAGATGTAGATCGGAAGTAACTACAAATAATTGGGATCATTTTCAAATTTACAAATTCAACTTAACTTTGTTTCTCTCCATGCTAATCATCATTATAATAATTATTTTTCCTGTTATGCTCGTGCTATAGAGTTTGGCTAGACCAAAAAACAGGATTTATAATCTCAAGTATTCGTCTTGAACAGTAAACAATCTTGCAATCTTTAGTTAACGTAAAGGCTTTAATTATCCATTCCAATACAATTAGAAATAACAACGGATTGGCTGGGATACTACAGTCTACCTGTTATCCAATATAAAAAAAAGAAGAAATCCAATCCATTATATGTCCCACCCACCATATATCTATTTAAAAAATATTTGTAAATTTTTTAAAATTTATGGGTATAATGAATTTTCACATATATTAAAATAAATTTAAAATTTTTTAAAATAAAATCTAAATAAAATTACAAAAGAATTTATAAAATATAAAGTAAATTAAATTAAATGTAAATTTAATTTTAATTTAATTAAATTTAATTCAATAAATTATAAATTAAATTTTAATTTTAATTTTTTAATGTAATGAATATTTTTTCGTGTAGATATATTCAACCCCGGTATGAATAATATGATATTTATATTTGTTCTGTTTATGTATTAAATTATCAATTAATATCTGAAATGAAATTTATCTAGAAAATAGATATTTTGCACCCCGTACACACAACCTTTAACTTTAAGCTAAATTTAAGCTAAATAGAGTGCAAAGAGTTCACTAAATATCCTATATGGATGACACATTTCCTTTCCACAATTCAATTTCTATTATAATAATTAGGCTTGTTGGTCCTAATTTTTGTCAATTTTGTTCGAAATGGTTCTAATTCTTTTTATATTCAATGTAGTTCTAAACATCGTAATTTATGTTCAATTTAGTCTTTTTGCAAACCGTTTAAATCGTTAACGACCAAATCTTGTTGTGCAATCAGTGAATAACATGTTATTTAATTACTGACGTGGACACTTTCAGGCATAGTGAGGTGAATTTATGTTTTTTGAAAGTGGATTCTGAATGACATGTCATTTATTTAATGAAACCCATAATTTTATGAGGGTGGATTCACAATTAGGGTTTCTGCTTTTCTTCTGTGAAAGCCATAGTGACGTTGAAGGCTAAGCAATCTTCTTCCCAATCTTAGTGGTTGATATCTTCGTGGTTGATGAGCCATGTCTACTTCTCAATCTTCTTCTTCTTGTTGCAATAGGTTGGGGGCACCATAGTTTTCATTCCTCACATGGTGAAGGTTCAATGGGGTAGGGATAATCCCCATTTGCAATTGTGGTGAGATGACAGTAGTAAAAATGGCTAAAGAATGCTGGAAGATATTTGGGGTTGTCGTAATTACAAGGTCATCTGAATAAAAGCATTTTTAATTAAACCATATTTTCTTTATGTGTTGGTAATTAACATTGTGTTTGGATTTTTTGTTTTTGATGAATAATAAAGTGGACATGGTAATGTTATGTGTTGTAACTATTTCAAGTGGTGCAATGAAGAAAATGTTGATGAAAGGGATGTTATCATTGGGGGGAAAAGGACGAAGATTTATAATATGGAGAACACAGTGAAAATTTTGAAGAAAAGGATCCAATTATTAGTAGGAGTGTGTTTTTACTATAATGAACATACTTATGTTGTGTGGGGTTTTAGGTTGATGTGTTGTGTGTTTTCGTTGCAGTGTATATGTGTTTTAGGTGGCCCCAATGTGGTTTGCTTTAGTGTTTTTAGGGCAATGAAGTTGATGTTTTGTAATGTTAAGGTTGGGCAACTGCCTTTTGTAATAAATGAAGGAATGGAATTAGTATTAGTGTGTAGTTGTTCAACGTAGTCCCCATTTCAGTAAATTATGTGTGAATGTGGTCCCTATGTTGATGACTAATGTGTGCATAAAATCAAAGTGGTGAAAATCAAAATACTTATAACAATATCTGGGCAATTGTAGAAATTAGAAAAAAAAATATCTTTGCATAAACAGAACTGAGGTCATGGGTACATCTAAGTATTTAAATTGAAACATAAAAAAACATTTTAGGGAACATGGTCTCTTAATAACTAAAGTACATCGAAACAGATCCAGTGCCTAATGGATGCCATTTCCAAATGCTTACCACACAAGTATTGGTTTGTACAATACAAAAGTACACCAAATTTGTAACATTATAAAGCACATTGTCATTTCAGATGAGTTTTATATTTGTTTTAAAATAGAATAGGTCGAAGTTGTGCTCTGAACCGCGACCTATGCCACTATATTACCGCAGTTTTTAATTGAACCGCGGTAGTAAGGTTTAATTAGGTTAAAAAAATAAAACTGATGAACAATTCATCTTCCTCGAAAGCTCTCCCCGCATTAAAGCTCCTCCACCACGCCATTGTCTCCCTCAATAGTGCTTTTTCGTTGCATTCTCTGCGTCAACCTTTATTTTGATTGTTGTCATTGCCTTTGTGATCATATTGGAAGCTTTTCCACCGTTCAAAATCAAACTGTGAATCGTTGCATTCATTCGTCGCAACAAAGCTTTCCTCGTCACCGCCCCTATACCTTGCCGCCGTGGTTGCGAAGAGAACCAAAAACAGGTATCCGCCCCTTCTTCTCTTTATCTTTTGTCTGGAATTATAGTTTTTCTCTTTATCATTGTCAAAAACTGAAATTAGAATATCATTGTCAAAAGCAGGTTTTTGTTTTCTAAATTTTGTTTTTCCTTGATTTCAGTTGGAAGTGTTTTGTCTTTTTAGCACGGTTCTGTTTTCTAAAAGTTTATCCTCTGACTACTTCAATAGATCACTCGAAGAAAATAGAAGAAGATGATGAAACAACATCTGTTTTTATCTTTGAAACACTTGTTTTGGAAAATAATCTTGAAACATAGTAGGTTTTGGCTGAGAAATTGATTGCTGAGTAGTGAGCAGTGTAGATTTTTTTTTTTAAAATAGAGTTTTTAAAACAAGAAAGTGAAAACTGATGTTAGTCATGCAATTAGACCAAACTATTGGAAGGGAACAACCTTTGGGTATAACCTGAATTATGTAGGAGGCAAAGCAACAATAGGCACTACTACCTTAAGCAAGTATAAGACAAAAGACGTCCAACATGATGCAGAAACAGGACAAACAGCAACAACTAGAGCATCAATAGAAACGTTGGAGACTAAAACCACCTGATACAAACGATTATAATAGAGGACATATTAGGTGGATTAAAAGTAAATTCCAGACATTAGGAACCGTTTGGAAGGGCATGTTAATTGGGTATTTCTCATGGTAATTAACATCATAAAATATTCTTTGGAGATTACTGTGTGTAAATTCAATGTATACGGGTTACAGTACCCCAAGTACTCTGTTATATATTTATATATATGGACTCTTTCCTGATAAAAAAAAAAAAACAAATGCAATTAGACCAAATTCTTGCAGGCTGACCATTCCATTAAATACAATGGTAAGCTATTTTATCTGAGTCCACTAACAGCAAAAAAGCATCTAACATGTGAAAAGTGAGTTTAAAATACCTTGGAGGGAACGACTGAAACTCCTGCTTCGGCTGCGGCTGTGCCGTCTAGACCGACTCAATCCGCTTGTTTCTGCAAGTTTTTCCTGCCTCTGCCACTGTAAATGGGGAAAAGAGAGCAACAATTAAAATAATAAATAAATATTCAGAATATTTACATTTTAAAAAAAGTGAAATATCCCTTTTTAAAAGCATGGTCCAACACTCTAAACTTTAGTATAGATATGAGGCAGAGTGATTTTATAGTTGGAAACAAAACAAAATCGTGAGTCAGTGGTTGTTACGGGTACATGATTCCAACCAATGTTTTATATTAATAACATAATTAATAACATAATTAACAACATTTTGTATCATTTCAAAAATAACATAATTAATAAAATATTTTATATTAATAAAGATAAAATTGACACTAACACACTAAAAATCAATTACCAAAAAATTATTAAAAGCAATTATTTTAATTAATAGTTGTAGATGCAGTGAGTTGTACAAATAATTTTACCTCTTTTGTAAATTTTGTTTGATTCAACCTAAATAATTTACTGAATGTTTCACAGTTAGGACTGTTAAAAATATTTAAATTAAATTAAATTGTGCACCGTTTTTTTAAATTATATTAATTTATTTTTAAAAAATTGAAAACATGGAATAACTCTTAAGTATAATTATTTTCAGTAATTTATCTTTTAAAATATCATTATTACTATTTTAAAAATTAAAAAAAGTTGTGATTTGTAATTCAAGAATATTATTAACATTGTTATATTTGATAATTAATGTTAAGAGGAAACATTTCTTTATTTTTATTTATTTCTTTAGGGTTTTTTTGTTTTCTTAATTAATAAATTACAATTTTGATTTAAATTATTTTTTTATGTGCTTCCTGATGACAATTATATGTATCTACTAGTTTCTTACGTTTTGTTGTATTTGTGTGTAGGTATTGTGATATTGTTGCGTTCCAAAACTCGGGTAGTCGTATCTTCTCTGTTGTTGGCTCCTTTTTCACACTCTCAGGTTCCTATTATTGTGTTTATTAAACTTTCTTTTGTAAATTTATTATTTTTTGTATGTTGAATATATGTAATTATGTGTGATTGAATGTTTGAATTGATCATTTGAATGCTTATTAATTGTATGGTCGTATGAATGAATTGATTGTATGATTGAATTGATAATTTTATATAGAAAATTTTATAATTGTAATTTTGTAATATTTAGGAATGGATCGAAATTGGATTAATTTATCACGCATTAGTGTTGAGTACGAGAAAGGGGTAGAGGAATTTATACAATTTGCACAACGTAATGAGGGTACAAGTGATGATGAAGTGAAGTTTAGATGTCCTTGTGTGAACTATTTGAATGGGAGAAAGTTGAACGCAACCCAAATTAGAGAACATCTTATATGTGATGGTTTCCTAAGATGCTATACAACATGGATATGGCACGACGAAGAAATGCACTTTCCGACTGACTCCCAAACTGAAAATGTTATTGATTCCACCATGGAAGAAGATCGACCGGATGAAGACAAATTAGAGGACATGATCCGCGATGTTGGCGCAGAAAATTTTGCAAAAGCTCATGTGTATCAGACGATGTCGACTGATGCGGAAACACCTTTGTATGTCTGTTCAACTAAGTTCACATATTTGTCAGCGGTGTTAAGGCTCATGAATTTGAAGGCGAGCAATGGATGGACTGATAAGAGTTTTACAGAATTGTTGACGTTGTTGAATGAAATGTTGCCAGATGGAAATACACTACCCACTCGTAATTATGATGCGAATAAAATTCTTTGTCCAATGGGTATGGAGTATAAAAGGATACATGCTTGTCCCAATGACTGCATTTTATATAGGAAAGAGTTTGAATTTTTGACAAAGTGTCCAAAATGTGGTTTATCACGATACATGTCAAAAAACAATAATGAAGATAATGGTCAGATAGAAAAAAATGGATATGCTTTGAAAGTAGTTTGATACCTTCCAATAGTGCCCAGACTTAAGCGTTTGTTTACGAATCCCAAAGATGCTAAAAACCTTAGATGGCATGCAGATGAGAGAAAAATTGACGGGCTGCTTCGTCATCCAGCTGATTCAAACCAATGGAAAAATATTGATCAACAATTCCCCCAATTTGGTAAAGAGTGTAGAAATCTTAGGCTTGGTTTAGCCACTGATGGAATGAACCCATTTGGTAATCTGAGTACCAATCACAGTTGTTGGTCAATTATATTGATAATTTACAACTTATCTCCTGCATTGTGTGTGAAGAGGAAGTACATGATGTTGTCTATGATGATATCTGGTCCAAAGCAACCTGGAAATGACATAGATGTTTATCTAAGCCCACTAGTTGAAGACTTGAAGTTTTTGTTGGCCAGTTATATTGATAATTTACAACTTATCTCCTGCATTGTGCATGAAGAGGAAGTACATGATGTTGTCTGTGATGATATCTGGTCCAAAGCAACCTGAAAATGTCATAGATGTTTATCTAAGCCCACTAGTTGAAGACTTGAAGTTTTTGTGGGTTGATGGGGTTGAAATATTTGATGCATTCACTTCTGAAACTTTTGTGATGCGTGCAATGTTATTTTGCACCATTAATGACTTTCCAGCTTTTGGTAATTTGTCAGGATACAATGTCAAGGGTCATAAAGCATGTCCTATCTGTGAAGAAAACACTGCAGCTAATCAATTGAAACATGGAAGAAAGACGGTGTATTTGCATCATCGGAGATTTCTAAAACGTAATCATCCATATCGAAGGTTAAAAAAAGCATTCAATGGATATCAAGAGAGGGACGAAGCACCAAATCCACTTACTAGCCTTCAAATTCTTGAAAAAGTTAATAAAATACATCATGTATTTGGGAAAACATCCAAGAAGTCATCTGTAACGACCCCTTGGAAGAAGAAATCAATATTCTTTGATCTTCCATACTGGTCAAAGTTAGATGTTAGACATTGCATAGATGTGATGCATGTAGAGAAGAATGTGTGTGATAGCTTGATTGATACACTACTCAACATTCAGGGAAAGAAAAAAGATGGAGTGAATGCTCGTTTGGATTTGGTTGACATGAATATCCGAGAAGAGTTGGCACCCAAGGAGATTGGTAAACGTACTTATTTGCCCCCTGCATGTTACACAATGTCTAGACAAGAGAAGATAAGTTTTTGCCTTTGTTTAAAGAGTATCAAAGTACCACAAGGATACTCTTCAAATATGAAGAGTTTAGTGTCGATGTAGGACTTAAAGCTTGTTGGCATGAAGTCTCACGATTGCCACGTCTTAATGCAACAATTGTTATCGGTGGCTATTCGTGGAATTTTGCCCAAAAATGTTAGGTAGACCATAAACATGTTGTGTTCATTTTTCTCGTCAATATGTAGTAAAGCCATCGATCCTACAAAGTTAGATGAACTTCAAGGCGAGATTGTTATCATCTTGTGTCAACTAGAGATGTTTTTCCCTCCATCTTTTTTTGACATCATGGTACATTTACTTGTTCATTTGGTTAGAAAAATCAAGTTGTGAGGACTGGTATACTTAAGATGGATGTATCCTATTGAGCGTTATATGAAGATTTTGAAAGGGTACGTTAAAAATCCATATCGTCCTGAAGGTTCAATGATTGAAAGGTATATTGTTGAAGAAAGTATCAAGTTTTGTTCAGATTACATGACATCAACGAATCCAATCGGAGTTCCTCGCACATCATGGTTGAATAAATTTTCTACAAGTAAAAGCATCCGAGGTGTCAATGCAGTGACAAAAGATCGCAAAGAATTGTTGCAAGCGCCTCTTTATATATTGAACAACACAGATGAGGTGATCCCTTTTTTGGAAGCACACAAAGTCATTGTTAAGAATAAAAATCCAAGACAATCAGAGAAATGGCAGTTGATGGAGCATAACAAAACATTTATGTCTTGGTTCAAATCTGAAATTGACAAAGAGCCACATTCTTCTAAAACTTTATTGTGGCTTGCAAATGGTTTAAAGTTTGATGTCGTATGTTGTACAAATTATGAAGTCAATAATTGCACATTCTATACGAAGACTTTGGATGATAAAAGCATAGTACAAAATAGTGGAGTCAGTTTAGAAGTTGAGTCGCTTCAATTTTCCACATCAAAAGATCAATCTCCTGTACTTGGATCAGTGAGATATTATGGTATAATAGAAGAGATATGGGAGGTTGATTACACCAAGTTTTTTGTTCCATTGTTTAAATGTAAGTGGTTTGACAATAAGAGTGGTGTGAAAATAGATGAATCGAGTATGACACTGGTTGATTTTCGAAAGGTGGGTTACCGAGACGAACCGTTTATCATGGTACATCAAGCATCTCAGGTTTTTTATGTCAAAGATCCTACGTTTGACCATTGGTATGTCACTCTTCAAGGAAAAACACAAATTGAAGTTAACGAAGACAATTTGATTAATATTCATATTGCTGACAACCATTCATTTCAAACTACAACAAATTTGGATGAACAATCTCTAGTTGACGACGATGTACATGCAATTCGGTCAGATCATGATGAGGGAATATACATATGATGAATCCATATCTTTATGTATGAATTTCAATTTCTGTATAAGTATTTCCTATGATTACTATTTTAAGCGTTTTGTTAAATTATATGATATTACATAAGTCTTTTATTAATATTTCATGTTGTTATTTATGTTGACAGATATATGGCTGATCATCCACATTCTTCAGGGGATGAGGCTCCCCCTTCCAGATCCACTAGAGGACCCACCAGGATGAAACAACTTTTGATCAGAAAGAATAGTGGTGAAAGAACACCGGTGAATGTTAACGTGATCACGAGTGTGGCAACTGGCCCCTATGCAGATGACTTCCGATCATACCTTGGAGTAGTGGCACGTGACAAGATTAGTATTCTTACTCCATCTTTTGAGCATGTGTCCGAGGTTGATCGAAACATTATATGAAACGACATATTGGTAAGTTAGTTAATATCATTTCAATTAGAGTTTGTTTATTTTGATAATTTTGTACTGATACAACTTTATTATGTTTTTTTCAGCTGACATTTGACATTCCAAATGTCGCAACACTTAGAAATAAGTGTTTATCAACTGTTGCTCAAAACTTCAGAAATTTTAAAAGTAAGTTGACCTCAAGATATATTTTTGGAAGCCATAAACATAAGTCTCCATGTACTACATATAAGTCCATTGATGAGGAGACTTGGCGACTTTTTGTACAGAGTCGGACAATAGAGGAATGACAGGTTTGTATAGTTGATATTATTGAATTCCTCATTAGCAAATATATATCATATGAACTAATTAATTAAATATATGTGACAGGCAAAAAGAAGCAAAGCACAACAAACAAGTGCTCAAAACAAAAACCCCCACCTATTATCTCGTGGTGGGTATAAGAAGCTTGAGTAGAAAATCCTCAAGAAAAAGGCAGATGCTAGACCACCACCTCAGGGTGGTAGCCCCCCTCAGCCTCCTTCTCCACCTTCTCGACATGAGAAATGGAAGTTGGCTCGTATGAAACCATCGGGCACCTACTCTTCTGACACTACACGGGAAATTTCTGAAAGAATTGTAAGTTATCATTATTCCTAAAATAATAATAATTTCATTATACATACTACATTGAACTTTTTAAAGAATAATGGTGTTTTGTAATAATACATGACTCCTTGGTTGAGCAGAGCTCCCAAGGTCAATTCACTCCAGAGGGTCGCCAGGATATTCTTACCGCTACAATTGGACGACCTGAGCACCCTGGACGTGTACGTGCTGCTGGAACTGGAGTAGGAATTCGAGATTATTTTGGAAGCTCTTCTCGTCAGACTTCATATGCATACAGCGAAGCACAACATCAAAGGATGACAAAATAGATAACGAAAAAGCTTCGAGCGGATCTTACGGAGCAGATTAGGACACAAGTCAGACATAGCTTACATCAGAGCTCAGGGCTGAATTATTTAGTGAGTTCAGCACCATGTTCCAGCAGCAGTTTGAGAGCTATGGCATGCGCCCGATGCCATCTCCTGTATAGGAACAGGAACATGTTATGCCTCCCACTGGTAAACTTAATAAACATTTATGTGGAATTATTTCAATCTTTTGTATTATCTAACATTTACTCTGACAGGAAGAAGCGGGAAAGGAAGTTGTTCAGCACCAGCCGTCCCAGGGGATGACATGGACGATGCTAGTCCATGTCTGCTATACATTTTAGACGATACCGAGACGGTGCTGGTAGCTCGTGGAACAGTGTTTAAGGCAACGACTGTTGTTCATGGTGTGGAGCTATCAGAGGATGAGGTGAAGGTCTCAGTAGACGAAATGATCATACTAGATGCCTCAGTTCCTCTGCCCACAGATGAGATTTTCACTGTGGAACATGCATTCCAGTCTTTTATCGCTTGGCCTAAACATTTGGTTGGTTCAGTTTCTAACCCCCCCGGTATGGAATTCTACTTTACACTTCTCAATTTTAAAGTTTACATGTTATTGATGTCAAAACTTATCTTATTTTTCCATGTAACAACAGATGCAACCACAGGAGAAGATTCCTCTATCTGAGGATGATCCTCTTGGTTCATTGCAGCTACTTGCTGACATCCTTGAAGAAAAGCCTTTGGAGGTTTAATATGATGCTAATGTATTTGGGAGAGCCTCTGAGGTCCCATTATACCTTCACAACTCAGATGTCAGAGAGGTTGCGTCAGGAACACGAGAGTTGAATATTACAATTATCAGCTATGGATGATGTAAGTCTATGAGCAATTATTTATATATAAAATTGATTTATATATCAAGTATCCTTATATCAAAGTTAATTGTTGATTTCAGGTATATGTGTGGGATCAGTAACAACTTGGGGCGCTCTGATGATTATGGATTAATTGATCCCCAATCCATTCACGAATCAAATGATTTTGATCAGATCAACACAAATCTCATAAGAAGTTTTGCAAGCGGCAAGAAAATATATTTTTAGCCTTATAGATCTGGGTAAGTGAACTTTGTTAACATAATAAAGTTCCATATGTGATTTTAAAATATAATAGTTAAGTTATTATGAATTTCGGGCGCCATTGGCAACTTCTTGTTATTTTTATACATGAGAGCTATGCTTTGTGGTTCTGCTCATTGCACAGGCCTCCTCCCACACATCTCAGACAATTAGTTGATTAGTAAGAACCTCAATGTTTGGACTTTCTTTTTTATATAAATGAATGCTAAAACTCTTTTTTTTATATATAGTTTTATTCCAGCAAGTATGATGATGATTGAGAGATCAATTGCTAACAGTAGAAAGATTGCATGGATTTCTCTCAAGGTTTGGCATATGCTAAAGCCATACTTTGTTATAGTTGTTTTGTTTTAATGTTTTTCACTAACTATTTACAACTGTGATGATATATTGCAGTGTCACAGACAGAGTAGGTCATATGAGTGCAGATACTATGTAATGTATTGGATGTCCCATATTATTTGTTCTCATATCCCAAGAGGCTGGGAAACGGTAACATTTAAATCTAACTATGACCTATTCGTTCTCATATACACTTATTAATATCAATTGTTTTTTATCGAAATTCAAGACTACTACACCAGTTCCTGAGAAGCCAATTTCATTCATGAGGAAAGCTGCTACAAAATATTTAGTTAGATTATATAATAGGTCATAGTTATTAGATTTAAACATTGTATTTTATTAGATTGTATTTTATTAGACTTTGTACTTTATGTGATGTTAAAATACATTTGAACATGTGTTTGATCTGTTGAAATTGAATTTGAACATGTGTTTGATATGCAGGTCTGTTTTTGTGGTAGTGGATATCACAAAAACAGACCTCCTATTTAAAAAACTGCAGGCGAATATGTCGCGGTTGTTACCACAACCGCGGTAGAAAGTGTGTCATTTTTTATTTTTATTTTTTAAAAAAAGACTTTTGGCCGCGGTTATTGCATGAACCGTGGTCTATTCCTGGTCTCTTACCGGTGGTTCGAACCGCGGCCTATAGTGGAACAAATTTTTTTTTTTTTAAAAATAGGGGTTTTGGCTGCGGTTCCTACTGCAGCCGCGGTCTATTAGCAGACCTTTTGGCCGCGGTTCCAACCGCGACCTATAGTCACAGACTTTTTACCGCGCCTGAATATGCCACGGTTCGTAAACCGCGACGTATAGGGAAAAACAACCGCGGTCGTTTCCCTTCGCTGCACTAGTGTACACATCTTGATTCTATTGGTTGCCCATCTTTTCAAGAGGTAAAGTCTAATTTCTTCGAGCATGGTTATAATGGGCTTTCCTCTAGCATCAATAATAACACTATTAAAAGTTTCACTCATGTTATTGTTAAGTGTATCACATACTGATAGACCTGTAAATCTAGATCTAGACCAATACCTGTTACAAGGAATAAAATATATGTTTATATCCACTATACATGTCATCAATGTCTTGTTAAGGAACAAAGAATACCTTGGGGGAATAAGAATTAGGTATTTGTAAGCTTCTGCATTGACTTCCTTTATATTTAACATTTCTATTTCCCAAGCTTGAGGGTATGTACTTGTAGCAACCTTCCACATCAGATTCTTCAAGGTTTGTCAAAAAATCTTTTTCCTGAAATTTGAATATAAGTGTCGTATGCAAAATCTGTGCTTTGTCCCAGGTAAAAGTTCAGACATAGCTGGCAGCAAACCTTGTGTAAAGGGACCAAATTGAACATTTTTAACAAATATGGGGACCAAAAATGATATAAGTAATACATTTAATATTAGGAACCAAAACAGAAACATATAACAAATACATATACCTTTTGTTGGTCAGACATAAAAGTGCATGAATCGCATACTTCACTACCCCCAAGGTCTTCTATCAGTAACTCCAAAAACCATGTCCAAGTTTCTTTGTTCTCTACTTCCACAATTGCATATGCCAAAGGTAACATCTGGTCATTAGGATCTCTCCCAACAGTTGTTAATAATTCCCCCTTATACTTTCCCTTCAAAAAACATCCATATATCCAAACCAATAAAGGGCCTAGAAGACACAAAGTTATCCTTGCAAGCTTTCAAACAAACATAAAACCTCTGAAATGTTGTCTCACCATTGTCACTATCCACTTAACTTTCATTGTTGATATAGAGTTACATCTCAATAATTCATGTGCATAGTCATATATTCTTCTGAACTGATTTATAAATGAACCTTCAACTTTGTAAGATGCTATTATTTTTGCCCTACGAGCTTTAGAAATTCTGACATTGGTATTCCATTTCCTCAAAGCTTTTGATCGTATTTCATTTATCTTCAAATTGGGATTTTCATGGAGTGAAGTATCTAATGTCTCACTCAACCACTTAGCGTTCATCATTTTAATGATGAATTGCCTACTACAAGTTTGCATATCCAATATTTTTCTCAATTTTCATGTTTGACATCCTTCCAAATACCCATAATAAGCCATCCATGGACAACGTTTTTGGGCACCCAAGCATCTCACTTGTACCCTTTTGTTATCATTCTTAACAAACTTCAAATTGCTCCCCGCATGGACTGCATAACTTCTAACAATGTCCATAAAATCATTTTTATCCCTAAACTTTTTTCCCACTTCCCACTTGTATTCTAACATACATTTTTGCTTAACACATGTCCCAAATGGACCATAACTTTGCCTTTCATCACCTACATCGTCACTTCCACTTTCTTCTAGAGTTGCCAAAAATTTTGAGTCCCACTCATCATCAGACAACCCCTTGTCATTTGGGTTTTTGTGGCTATGTTCAATATCATCTGTTTCTAAATCACAGTTTTCTTCATTTACATTAACTTCTACTGAGACAAACCCTTCTATATTATTATCTCAAAGAACTGACCTGCAGAGCACTGTTGAACCGAACGACAAAACATTATTGTATGGGAATACCTGAACCGAACGGTCAGCGAACTAACCTGCAGAGCACTACTGAACCGAACGGTCAGATGAAGTGACCAGAGAAATAAAATAGGACAATGTTGGAAACATATTTTAGGACTTCAAGAGGGTGTCCACATCAATATTATAGTTTAATTCCGTTTTATATTATAATTGGGTCGAATTTATGACTTTGGGCCCATTTTTGGTCTACTTTTAGGATAAACCCATAAGCAAGGGCATTTTGGTCTTTTGGGTGTTATAAAACCCCAAATCAGATTTAGGGTTCCTCTCTCCATCGCCGCTTTTACATTTCAGTTCTAGGGTTTAGCTTTTGAGCTTCTTCTTCTCCCCCCCTTGGTTGGACTTTAGGTTTTGTTCTTTTTACCTTTCTTTGCAATGAATCATTTATGTTTCCTAGTGCATTTGCAATTTTGTTTCTTGCTCTCATTTTGGAATCCAGTTTCTTGTTCTTCCATTAAAGTTCCAGCACTTCATTTACGTTTTGTTTCTCTTCATCTGTTGCTGCAATCGTCATTTTACTGTTCATCGGTTTGGTTTTCACTGTTCATTTTCCCATATTTTCGTTCGTCCATTGCAATTTCGTTCGTCCATTGCAGTTTGAGTTCTTCTGGTTTAATTTCTGTTGCGTTTTGATTCTGTTGTGTTTTGATTCTGTGTCGTTTTGATTCTAAGCGTTTTACTGTTTCTACATTTTAATACCGTTCAGTTTGCTAATAATATCGTTCGGTCTCTAACATGCTCGACCTTGTTAGAGACCGTTCGACTTGTTTACGTTTGTTTTACTGATATGTTGTAGTTTCTGCATTCCGGTATAATTAGCATGTTGTTTGGCTTATATCGTTCGATCTCTAACTTCACTGTTAGATACCGCTCGTCTTATTCTTGTTTTTCCTTATGTGTAATACTGTTTAGTCTCTAACATGCTTCACTATTAGAGACCGTTCGAATTTCTTCTGCATTCATTTATTTAGTTTTCCATTTCTCATTTTCATTCGGTCTTCACTTTAATACCATTCGACTTTAGTCTGTGTACTCGTTTTCATTTTGTTGCTTTAATATTATTCGAGATCTCTATTACTACACTTGGTTTCTAGCTTTTCTTTCCTGCATTTCCCTTTCCTCACTAACTTTAGAGACCGTTCGATCTCAACGTTAGAACTGTTTGGTCATCTGTAGGACCGCTCAACCTTAATGCTTTCCATATTTATTTCATTGTTTTCAATTCTCTTTTCTTGTGTTTAATTTCAATTCTAATTTAGTTCATTTCCATTACATAAAAACAACTTCAAACCCCCCTCCCCACAAAGTCTTAGACCTAATGACTAAACCACATTTGGTCCTTGAGAGACGACCTAGGAGTCACTTCCTAGTATTATACTGGACTTTTATTGCACATTAAATTTTATTCGGGTACGACCCCGATCATGCACCAATTAATTTTAGTTTGCACCGATTAAGTTCTGTTTGCACCGATTAAATTTCATTTGTACCGATTAATTTTGTCTTATGATGTAGTTTTGTGCAAAGTTGATGAATATCGGCGATGACATTGAGTGCCCAATCTCCATTGCTTGAAACTCATAGTATATACAATTTTATGATGTGCTAGAATGGTTTTTTTTGTATTTCAGGTGTGGTAATATTGTAAAAATAAATTAATTAAAAGAAAAATAAGAAACGTCGGTTTAGGAGGGGTCCAACGTCAAAATTGACATCCAGAGAAGGGGATCCAATGTCAAATTGACTTTTGCCAATAAAATGTCAAATATGAATTGAACGTTGGATGTCGAAAATAACAGACGTGAAAATTATTTTTTGCAAGTATACTTTTGAATTAATGGTATTGTACATAATAATATTAGATGTAAGCATATTGCAAATATCTAATTGGATGATTATATAACAGTAGAAAATAGTAATTAATATTAGAATAAAAAATTAGTCATTCATTACGGTATTTTATATATAAACTAAAATATTTACTATTTTAATATTCTTTATTATAAATAAAAAATTATAATAATTTTTATCGCAACCGGAATCGCGACGGGACGACGATCCAAAAAAGAACGCGGTTTGGAAAAGAGTTTTGGAGTTGCCACCTTTGTTTATTTTGGAAAACTACGGAAAAACCATAAGAAAGACACGGTCCACGAAAACCAGATTCTAGGTTCAGGAGTCGGTTACGTGTAGGGAAGGTATTAGCACCCTACAACGCCTGCCATAAGGCAATACCTTTACTTAAATACGTGAATGTGATATGGTTTTCAAAATGTTTGCCTATCCCCAAAAAGACATTATAGAGAAGCAACAAATATTTTTTAATTGTTTTGGGAAATTTTTGAGAAAATTTGTTTGGAAAAGATTTGGATTTTTGGGAAGTGAACCTGACAAGGACTAGCCTTGCTCCTACGTATCTCCACTTTAGATGAAGAATCAAGGATTACGTAGTTTTGGAGGAAAGGTTGTTTGTTGTTTGAAAGTATTTATAATTTTTATATAAGAAAAGGGAAAATTTTTTTAGCACAAGGACGATGCGAGCGATCACAAGTGTGCTTAACCTTTAAAACATTTTTTTTGTATTTTTTTATAAAAGAAAGAGAAAAGGTTTTTAGCACAAGAACGATGCGAGCGATCACACGTGTGCTTAACCTTTAAAACATATTTTTGGTATTTTTTATAAAAGAAAGAGAAAAGGTTTTTAGCACAAGGACGATGCGAGCGATTACACGTGTACTTGACCTTTAAAACATTTTTTTTTGTATTTTTTATATAAAAGAAAGAGAAAACGTTTTAGCACAAGGACGATGCGAGCAATCACACGTGTGCTTAACCTTTAAAACATATTTTTGGTATTTTTTTTAAAAGAAAGAGAAAAGGTTTTTAGCAAAAGGACGAAGCGAGCGATAACACGTGTGCTTAACCTTTAAAAATATTTTTATTGTTTTCAATATTTATATATTTAAAAAGTAGATAAATATTTAAAATAAAAAGAGAAAAGAAAATAAAAATAAAAATAAAAATAGAATAAAAAAATAAATAAATAAAAATGAAAATAAAATAAAATGTAAAAGGATAAAATAAAATAAATAACAACAAAATAATAAGTAAATAATAAAAAAAGGTGCAAAGGTGCCTAAATAAGAAAACGGGGTGTCTAACCTACTTATTTCTAATAACAGACTAGGCCTAAGCCCAAGCGAAAAAAGGGGGTGAAAATGAAAAACAAGGGTGTCTAAACTATTTTTCCCTCTTAAAAACGAACTGGGCCTAAGCCCAAGCAGAGAGGGGTAGTGCAAGCGAAACCCGCTGCTTGCCCTGGGATAGCCACCGCCACCTTTGAAGCGTGCAACTAACGCCGTCAAGTACATTGGACACAATGATCCAACCTAATCGCTTGCCTTTTCGAATGCGAGAGAGGCATTTCTCGTTCATGCTATGGTGAAGTTGATGACTCGAGGAAGATGAAGATTCATGGTGGGATCAGGGGTTTTGTGGGTTTGTCTTGGGTGGCGCTCCGACGAGATTAATGGTGAAAGGTTGGTCTGGTGGGGGCACACAGTGAAACACTTACATTGGGGAAGCCAGTGGTGGTTAGTGGCTCTTTCTTACAGCGAGGATAGTGGCGACGATTGGGTCGTGCACGCATCGAGAAGATGATGGGGGTACCAGGAGGGTGATGGAGCTACGACGACATGAGGATTTCTGGTGGAGGAGATGACGCGATTGGGGTTGTAGGTGATGAATGAGATCGAAGGAGTTCTTGCGGGTCACTATTTGGGGGTTTGCGATCGAGGGTGTTCTAGGGTGTGAGGGTTTCTAATTTGTACTACTTCCCTTTGCAGGTTCGAGTGAAAAACAACGATGGTGTGATGAAGGAGAAGATGGTGTTGCTACTTAAGGGCATGATTGTGTTCTTCGAATGATTGGATTTTTGTTTTTGAATCTTTCTGCGTTTCAGTTGTTTGTTCAAAATTTGGCTTTGCTTTGTTTGCAGGCCATACAACAATGGTGGAATGGCCGTTGGTGTGATAGAGGCAAATGGATGCTCGCTGGTCTAGGTGTTGTCAGGTGGGGAAGATGGATGATGAGGTTAGAGTGCGAGATGAGATGGCGCGGGTGGAGTTGAAGGTAAAAGTGTTTGTTTGTAATGCATTGATTAATGGCTACTGTGAGAAGGGTCAGATAAGAAAGGCCGAAGAGGTGTTTAAGGGAACATTGGATTGGAAGGTGAGACCGGATTGTTATAGCTACAACACGCTGTTAGATGGGTGCAGCAAACAAGGGAGAATGAGTGAGGCTTTGGTGCTTTGTGAGGAGAGGCTACAGGAAGGAATTGATCCTTCGGTTATGACCTATAATACGGTTCTCGAAGGGTTGGTAACAAGTTATGGTGCCTTTCTTTCGGTTGTGTTTTTCTGGTGAAGATTTGGCTTAACAGCAAAGGAATTTCCATAGCTTCACTAGGCAGGGTGTGCTCAGGGGAAGGGGAAAGGGATGAAAAATAAGAAGGCAAAATGGAGAACATGGAAGACTCATACTACAGTAAGTACTCAAGCAAAACCAGCTCAAGCATATCAAGCATGAAATATAATGCAGCGATCTTACGTCATTACAAGAGTGAGTAAGGCGCTTACCTCTCGGAGTTCTATTTGCCTTTGCCCACTTAGTGTCTCCGGTGATTCCTTCTCCTTCTCTGGCTAACGTTCCTTCTTCTCTTCTCATGAATGATGTCTATCTCTCCCCGCAATCAATCATGATTCTCCCTTTTCTCCTCTTCTGTTGTTCTTTTCAATCATCTTTTTCGTCCTTTTTGCTCTTGTACCTTTTTTCTCAAATCGTAACTGTTTTTCTTTGTCAATCCAAAACTGAGGCTGCCACCAGCCCCCATTGCGTCGTCCTTTTTGGCGACAAACGTCTTTTTTTTTCTTTTTTGCATTTTACTTCTTACACTGAAGACAAAATACACTACACATTCTAAACCTTTTTTATTTATTTTATTTTTTTATTTATTTTTTGGTTTAATACCTCTTTTGGTCCCTAGAATGGGGAGTTATGTTCAAAATGATCAAACCTTTTTTAGAAAGTAGCAAATGATCCCAATTTTTGAAAAAACGGGTCAACTTAATCCTTTTTGCTAACAGCATAAAAAATTAAACGGTGCAGCTATCACCCTGGACAAAACATATTGAGTTGTCTCATACGTGGTACGGTGGGGTGATATAATGTGTCAATTTTAAATTAAAAAAAATAAAAATTCTTGACACATAAGCTTCATCTTCCACCTCCACCAACCGTGAATTTAGGGTTTTTCCCCTCATGACACTAGAGGTCTACGCCGCCGTCTCCTTCTTCCTCCCCCTCTCCCTCTCCCTCTCCTCCCCCACAAAACCCACCAGCTTTCCAAGCACGCCTCTCCATTCCACTCTAATTCCGCCGGCTCCCACCGTTGCCTCTCTCTCCCTCATGAAGCTTTAAGCCTTTTTTTTTAATTTGGTTTTTAAAACTCTATCAAATTTATTGGATCATCTCAGAGGCCCTTTTCAATTTTGGGGGAATATGATTTTTCTTTTTCTTTCTAATTTTTCTTGTGTCGCTAGTGATTTTAGGTTGGTACAGTGTCCGTGATGAGAGTAGAATATCATTTTTTTGAAACAATAATGCTCTTCTAGCTTACCCCTCTTCTTGTATGTTCTTGTGTTTTGAAATTTTTTTGTTCATCACTATCAATATTTTGTTGTTTAGATCATTTATGAAGTTTATTTTTGTCTTGAAGCGGTTCAATGTAGCATCACTATTAATATTTTATTGTTTTGATTCTAAATTTAATTTTGGTCTTTATCGTTTGTTCATTTTATTTGGGGTTATTGATTTGGAATTTTGTTTAACCTGAGCAAGATTACTGGTTGAGTAACAATGAATAACGATTTTTTTGGGTCATGCTTTTGACTGTCATATTATTGATCGTTGCAATTGATGGTCTGCCTTTCTTTTTATTATTTCTCCAGGTAATGTTGTGTCAACGAGTGAATGGTTGTATTTGTTGATGCATTTGGTGGTTGTGTCGGTGTAAGAAACTAAGAACTGCTGCTAGTTCATGAAAACTAACAAAAGATGTTTTTGACTCTCGAAAACTAGCAAATGGGTGTTTGAATGTGCTCTGATTAGGCTGAAAACCATGGTCGTTGCAATGTTTCCCACAGTTGGTCCAAGGCGGGGAGAGAGAAACTGAAACCCTAGAAATCGAATCAGCGGCACATCTACTTGGGCGAGGTTTCGGTTCAATTAAAGCTTGTTCTCCATTTTCCAGCAAAGACTGAGTTTCTAGGATTTAGGGTTCCTAGAGTCTCTTCGTTTTTTCAGTGTTTCCTTCTCTAAAATTTGTTTTCTGTGCACACAGAGACTAGGGTGTGTGATAGTGAAAAATAAGAGGGTTTTGCTCTGATATTTGTATCCCTCTTCATCGGAGCCGGAGTGGAAGTGGAGATGGGAGCTGGCGGAATCGAAGTGGGAGGGAGAGGCGTGCTTGGAAAGCTAGTGGAGGTGGAAGATGAAGCTTATGTGTCAATTGTTTTTTAAAAATTCAAAATAGACACGTAATATTACCCCACCGTGCCACGTATGAGACAACTCAATATGTTTTGTCCAGGATGTAACTGCACCGTTTAATATTTGACGCCGTTAGAAAAAAAGATTAACTTGATCTGTTTTTTCAAAAGTTGGGATCATTTATTACTTTTTAAAAAAGGTAGGATCATTTTGAACACAACCCCCATTCTAGGGACGAAAAGAGATATTAAACCTTATTTTTTTTAGCTATATTATATTAAAACAAGACAAAAAATAAAATGGTAACAATAAAAACAAAAATTAAAAATTAAAAAAGGAAAAGTAAAATAAAATATATAAAAAATATAAAAATAAAAGAATATAAAATATTAAAAACAATAGAAATAAAAACTAAAAAAAAAAACGAAAATAAGTAAACAAAAACGTGACAACAAAAATGCCATATAGCCACAAATCAATCTGGACGAAATTTGGTATTGACAATTTTGTAAATTAGAATATAATTTTTTTAATATTAACTATTTAAATTTTAGTTACATATTATTATTAATTTTAATTTAAAATTTTTAGTTTATAAAATATTATCTAATTTAGTGAACACATTGACTATTTATTTTTTATCTGTAAATTGATCGACAATTGTAATATAAGAGTAGTGTAGTTAT
>JAJDEZ010014475.1:0-185889 GCA_027743565.1 Vigna trinervia | reverse complement strand
TATATATATATATATATATAATGTTTCATTCTCTTTGATAGTTTGAAGGTGTTTAAAAAACATTGACCTTTTATATTTTAAAATCGTGTTAACATGATTTATCTATTTTATGTACTTTTTCAAAAATTTGTCGATATCAATAAATTTGATAAAAAATTTCATCCTTTTTATATACATATATAAAAAAATCAAGTATTTGCTAACAATCATTCACTCAAAGCTTGTAAAATACATTTTAAAAGGAGAAAAACGAAAGGGAAATTGAAGAGATGAAGCAGAAAAGTCAAGTTGACAGAGTAAGTAAACGGTCAGAAAATGAACGTTTGCGTGAGACATGTGTTGTTGAAATGGTTTGCGTGAGACATGTGTTCTTGAACTATCAAGATGGGTCCCAACCCAATTAAAGCCTAACTTTGCGCACATCTTGTTATGTTGTGATCCCATATATAGTGTTCAACACAATCTATCAAACCACACAGACTTGAGAGTGAGTTAGAAGTAATGGAGTTGTGGATGAGATGGTTCCTTCTCTTTTTACTTTTTCATTTTTCATCTTCTCATTCCTTATGCCACCCTTATGACTCCTTTATCTTGCATCATTTCAAGAACACCTTTACTATTATTACTGATGATGATTGTTATTATCCAAAGACAGCAACATGGAAAAATGGAACAGATTGTTGCTCTTGGGATGGAGTCACCTGCCACCCCATCTCCGGTCATGTGATCGGTCTCGACCTTGCCTGTAGTGGCCTTTCTGGCCAAATCCATCCAAACAGTACACTTTTCCTTCTTTCTCATCTCCAATCACTCAACCTTGCTTTCAACTCTTTCTATCCATCTCATTTTTCATTTCTCTTTGGTAGCTTTGCCAGCCTCACATACCTTAACTTATCTGCTTCTGACTTCCAAGGTCAAATTCCTTCCCAACTCTCACACCTTTCCAAATTATCCTCCCTTGATCTTTCTCTTAACTATGGTTTAAAGTGGAAAGAAGGACCTTGGAAGAGACTACTCCATAATGCAACAAATCTTAAAGAGCTTGTTCTGGATGATACAGACATGTCTTCAATTTCAATCAAGATTCTAAATTTGTCTTCCTCCTTAGTCACTCTTAGTCTTCGAGAGACTCAGATAAGAGAAAACTTGACAGATGGTATCTTTTGTTTACCAAACCTTCAACACCTCTATCTTTCAGATATTGAAATCCTTCAAAGCCAGCTTCCAAAAGTTAGTTGTAGCACTACTTCTCTTAATATCTTAGATCTTTCAAATTCTGACTTCCAAGGGTCAATCCCTCCCTCCTTCTCTAACCTCTCACATCTTACTTTCCTAGATCTTTCATTTAACTCTCTTGTGGATTCAATCCCATCCTCACTCCTAACCCTTCCACGTCTCTCTTTTCTCAATATCAATGGTAATAATCTTAGTGGTGAAATCGCAAATGTTTTTCCTCAGGCAAACAAATTTAAAGAGCTGGATTTCAGTGCTAACAATTTAGGAGGTAAGCTTCCATCAACACTTTCAAATCTTCAACATCTCACTCTCTTGGATCTTTCGAGAAATAAATTCAGTGGTCAAATCCCAGACGTGTTTGTTGGGCTAACCAAAATGAAACTTCTTTTTCTTTCGGATAACAATTTTGAAGGAAAAATCCCATCTTCATTGTTCGAATTAACTCAACTTTCTCTACTGGAAATTTCTTTTAATAAATTAAAGGGTCCATTGCCTAACTATATAACAGGGTTTTCAAATCTAGTTAGCTTATCATTAGATAACAACTTGCTCAATGGGATAATTCCTTCATGGTGTTTATCTTTGCCATCTTTGGTGAATTTAGATTTGTCAAAAAATAAGTTCACAGCGCTTCTAATTGCAAACTCATCATATTCCTTGGAGAGTATAGATTTGTCCTACAACAAGCTACAAGGTAATATTCCAGAAACAATTTTCAACCTTGTAAATCTTACTCTCTTATATCTATCATCAAACAACCTAAGTGGATATGTTCACTTTCCACTTTTATGTAAGCTTCAAAATTTGGAAACACTTAACCTTTCCCAAAATGATCAGTTGTCCCTAAATTTTGAATCCAAAGTCAACTGTACTTTTTCCTCGTTACAGATTTTGGACTTATCTTCTACGAGTTTAATTGAATTTCCAAAGTTATCAGGAAAAGTACCAATGTTAGAAGTTCTCTATTTATCCAATAACAAAATCAAAGGAAAAATTCCCAATTGGTTACCCAAAATTAGCTCATTATCTATGTTGGACCTCTCTCACAACCAATTGGAGCAATCCCTGGATCAATTTTCATGGAACCAACAACTTAGTTATCTTGATTTTAGTTTTAACAAAATCACTGGTGGCATCTCTTCCTCAATTTGCAATTCAAGTTCAATTGAGTATCTCAACTTGTCACACAACAAGTTGACGGGCATCATTCCACAATGCCTTGCTAACTCATCCCTTGGAGATTTGGATCTACAACACAATAAACTTCATGGCACTTTGCCAAGTAGCTTTTCAAAGAACTGCTGGCTCCATATTCTTAATCTCAATGACAACCAATTAAAAGGTTCTTTGCCAGAATCTATGTCCAATTGCAGTATTCTGGAGGGTTTAGATCTTGCCAACAATCAATTAGAAGGTACATTTCCTCATTGGCTTCAAGGTCTATCACATTTAAGAATATTGGTTTTGCGAGCAAATAAGTTTCATGGCCCCATTGAAAATTTAAAGACCAAACATGGATTTGCCAATTTAGTTATACTTGATATCTCTTCCAACAACTTCAACGGCCAAATACCAAAGTTCTACATAAGAAAGTTTGAAGCCATGAAGACTATTGTTCAAGATGAACAGGAGGAATACATCAGAAGTGATTTAGGTTATGATTCTTTGACTATAACAACAAAATCAATCGTTGTGACAATGGAGAAAATTCGAAGAGACTTTGTGAGCATCGATTTATCAAAAAACAGATTTGAAGGAGAGATTCCAAATGTGATTGGAGAGCTTCATGCTCTTAGAGCACTCAACCTTTCTCATAACATACTTAGTGGTCCTATTCCTCAATCCCTGGGAAATTTGACAAACTTAGAATCGCTAGATCTGTCCTCAAATATGCTTAATGGTATGATTCCTACGGAACTAACCAATTTGAACTTTCTGGAAGTTCTGAATCTTTCCAATAATCATATTGGGGGAGCAATACCTCAAGGAAAACAATTCAATACATTTTCCAATGATTCCTATAAGGGAAACTCAGGGTTATGTGGGTTCCCATTGACAAAAAAATGCAGCAAGGACATTGAAGAACATTCTCCACCTTCACTGGCCTTGAAGGGAGAAGATGGATATGGATTTGGATGGAAACTGGTGGCTATAGGATATGGATGTGGAATGGTATTTGGAATGGGAATGGGATGTTGTGTGTTATTAATAGGAAAGCCTTTGTGAGAATGGTTGCATGACTTGGGGTTGTCTTGTTCAAATTCAATTGTGCCTTCATTGAAAACAAAAGAAGTTAAGCAAGAACCTTATCACTTTGCACTGCATGGGAGATTTGATTTCGAAGTTTAACTCTAATATGAATGTGTTGTATTTATATTATGGATATTTGATTCCAAGTTTAGTTGTAATATGAGTGTCTTGTATCTAATTATTTTCTTGATAAAAGACTGTGATGATGAATTTCATTTCCCTTGAGCTAACAAATTTGTTTTATTTAGAATATATTGTTGTATTGGTTATATATATATATATATATATATATATATTTATATATATTAAATTTTAGTAGTTGTTGTACTCCTAAAAATAATTATATATTGACTAAAAAAATAGAAAATTCACTAGTGGAAAAACGCTGTTTAACGTCACCCATATGACGTCGGTTAGCGCCTAGTCCGACGTATATGAGTGTACGGTGGCATTAACGTAAATAAGTGGTAACCTAGACGTCGGTTTGGAAGGAACTCGACGTCTATTATATAATACACGTCAGCTCTAACGTAAACCGACGTCCAATGTATGGAGGTAAGCGAGAAGATAGACTTCTCCTGGCCATTGACGTCGCTTATGCTGGGGGCCCGATGTCTACTAGGGGTGCAATTAATGCTCGCCACCTGATTCCAGATGCTTAGACGTCGCGTGGTCAATCACCGACGTCTATAGCCTGTCCAGAAGGCGGGAAGACAAAAATTTCTGCAAAATAGACGTCGCATTTCTGGGTGCGCGACTTCTATGTGCCTATAATTAATTATGTTTACAAAAATCCGAGGCACGTCGACGTCCGGTAGTAGTGACGGACGTCTATAGTATTATAGATGTCGGCGCCCTTTGTCAACCGTCATCTACTTCCCTGACAGGAAATGAAATGTCAATCGGTTCAGTGCACTAGACGTCGGCCCCCCTGGACACCGACGTCTAATGACATTCAAAAAGTCACTTTAAATGTTATCTTGGATGTCGAATTAGTTAGATAACCGACATCTCGGTGACTATAGATGTCGGTGTCCACGGGCAACCGACGCCCCCATTTCATTTTAAATAAACTGCAGACCCTTCACGGCATTGCAGTTTCTGATATCGTCTTCCTCTTCTCCTTTTTCTCTTGCGGCACCTCTTCTTTTTCTCGCTTGCGGCACCTCTTCTTTTTCTCTCTTGCGGCATTCTATTGTTGTTTCTGATATCCTTATCGTCTTCCTCCTCTTGTTTTTCTCTCTTGCGGTATTACATCCCAGGTGCGTGGTTTTTTTTTATGCTTACCGTTTAAACTTTGTTTAGTCTTTCATCGATTATCTTCTGGTTCAACTGATTAAAATTTGCTTTCTTTGTGTTGTGTTTTAGTGTAGTTTTGTTCCTTTATTGGGGTAACGTAGTAACACATTCTCCATTTGCTAGCTGCCTTCGAGAAAAAGTTGCGTCTTGTGAATTTCTTTTGGTCGTTTCAACCCAAAAACGATCCTGGGGTGCCTAGTCATCGTTTCACCATGATTTTTCCCTCTTGCGGATGAAAATGGAACTAAGCAACAACCCAGGTTCGGTTTTAGGTTGAAGGGACCCATAAGAAATTCAAAAGACGCAGGCTTATTTTTTGAGAGAAACTAGCAAAAGGAGATTGTGCTACTAGGCTATCCAAAGACGGGAACAAAACTACACTAAAACCCAACCACTGGATTAGACGTCGGTTAATGTGTACACCGACGTCTATAGTACCTTTTAGACGTCAGTCAGTGTCAATTTTGAAGTCTTTAGTGCCTCTTCAACGTCGGTTATTGCGCAAACCGACGTCTATATAATGTCTTTAGACGTCCACTTAGTTTTACTCCGACGTTTAGTGACGTCGGACATGTCAGTGACTGACGTCACTATAGACGTCAGTTATATGGTTGTTCAACGTCCCATTGACGTCACCGAAATAGATGTCGGTTGTTTTGTAGACGTTAAAAGCCCAAAATAACCGACGCTAAATAGTGTTTTTGCACTTGTAATTATGTATTTTAAAAAAGGCTATGTATTGTTCATATTGCCTGAATTCCTTTAAATGTATTTGCTTCTCTTATGATTTTCTTACTCATTATTCAATGAGGATTTTACTCAACGTTGAAGAACTTACAAGTTGTGTGTTCAAATTATGCAATATGTCATTAACCGCAGACTAGTTAAGAAGAGTGAAAATATTAGTACAAATATAAATTAAAAAAAATTATAAATTAAATTTTAACTAATTTGTAAAGTCCTTAATTTCTTTTTGTTTAAATAAAACATGAGTTTTATTTCATATGAAACCCCTGCACCTTCTTTTCTCTTTCATCTCTTCTTTCTTTTGTTTTTGTTTGTTTTATCTTTTTTCTCAAAATCTCATCTTCCTAGTGGAACACAAGGTTCTAAAAAGAGGATTGAACAAAGCCTCCAACTCTTTTTTCATAACATAAAACTGAAATAACTTAAAATAAACAAATCAACCATAAAGATAATTTTATAATAGTTTATCCCAAATCTTGGACTATATTAAGTTTTTCTTATAAGAAATTTCGCTAATCAAATAAAATTTTGATTACAACAAGTACATCAAAATTTCCAAATTACACGACCATATAAACCTCTCAAGATTACATGATCATTAATCTCTGAGGTTCAATATTTCAATTTTTTCCAAAATTTAAGAACTCTTGAAATAACAAAAAACCAAGAGAGAGCACATAAATTAAGTTCACGAGTGCTAAATTTTCAAAGTTAAGAATAATACAAAAGGTTTCACACTCCCAAAATTTGTGCTACGATCTCTTTCTTTAATATATCTCTTCTTCTTTCTTTCGAACTTTATGGTTTTTTTTCTCTCTCTATATCTTTGTTTGTTCTCATAGTTTTGTATCTTCACTTTGAAGTCTTTTTACAATTTCATACCATATGGTTGTTGTGGTTCTTAAAACTGAAACAAATGATTCCAGGACTGTGTATTTCAATATGAATAATCAAATAAGAAGTTTCTTATATTATCTTGAAACAAGTTTTTAGAGATATCATGACTGTTCGTAATTTTAAATCATATAATATTTATTATCTTCCAAATTTTGATATCAGATTTACTTTGAAAATATTTGACATTATTTTCTCAAACAATAAAGAAACTTAAGGAAACAAAATATACAATCTTTCCTACACTGCTGGTCATCGCTGTTATAATATAGTAGTCTCTTTGGTCGTGCACTCTATCTCTTTATCTATTACGCATTGGATGGACAAGGTTGAAGAAGTATGGAGATCTCAAGTTCCAATATTTAAGGAGATTTACTTCAAGTTTCAGAACTTGGAGCCTTCATCACTAGGAGATACTTTAGTAACAGATTTCTTACTAAATGAAGAGTTATCTGGAATCAACTTGAGAATTTCAGGCCTAATCCCATGTGCATATGTTCTAAGAAATGCTCTTGCAGTATACAAAGAAGGAAAGAAGACCAAGCATGCAATTTTTAAGAGGCCTCAATTAGCAATATACCAATGTGGAATCTTACTTACTGCTCATGGATTCCATCCCTTCTATCACCAAAATATTTTCTTATATGGCTCAACAAGAGAGACAAATTTTGGGTAACAAGTTAGTGTTAATTTTGATTCCAAGATTAATATCACTATTGCTACCAATGATGCTATAGCTAATAGTTCAAATACTGTAAGTTTTGTGGGCGTGTTGGTCATACTAAGTTTGTTTGTTATGATCAGAAGCATGGATTCCCTACTAATCAAGACAATAAGAATGCTAGAGACAAACATTTGTACTCATTGTGACCGAAATGGTCATACCATAGACACGTGCTGCAAACACCATGGGTTTCCTCTTGAGCATAGATTACATGGATAAAATAATGTTATCAATAATGTTGAAGCTGCTAAGGATGTTAACATTGATCATATACGAAACAATGCTTTTGATAATGTTGATGTTTGACTGTCTCAGCAGTAATATCAAACTCTTATGTCTGTCTTCTTCAACTGTCTGAAAATGACACTAATTCAATTTTCCTGCTCAAGTTAATCAAATTGCTTCTACGTTTATTCCGAATATGAGTTTCAAAGGTAAAAATAAGGGTAAGTTTCATACTATTAACAGTTTTAGTAGTACTAGAATTACAAAATCCTGGATTATAGATTTTGGTGTAACTAATCACGTTTGCAATTCTTTATCAAAATTTTCTTTCTACAAAATGATTGATTCTATAATTGTTAATTTCCTAATAGAAATCATGTTTCCTAATAGAAATCTGCGAAGGTGAATGATAAACTCACTCTCACTGATGTTCTTTTCATAACTACTTTTTCTTACAATATCATTTTCATATATGTCTATAATGACAATTATATGTAAGTGAATTTTGTAGTTTTCTATATTCTTAATTTATTCTAGAAAACTACTACATGATCTTTAAGATTTACAATCCTCACAACATAAAACATAATAGGCCTAATGATACTAACCTTGACCCATGAGAATAAGAGTAAAAATATGTTCTTCCTCTCGATCTTATTGTTCCAACCTTCTTTTTCCTAATCTACTTCTTTGTCTTTCTTTCTCCTCTCACACTTTCTTGATGGCTTCTTAATGTCTTTTTCCTTATTAACGAGGGTTCATCAAGTTGGTTTTTATTTTATCTTTATTTTATTTTTATTATAACTTTCAATAATAACCAATAAGTCCTTATATTTTATTATAATATGTTATATTGACACTCTACGTATATAAACTTCTTCTTTAAGAACAAAGTATTTCAATTTCATATGCCTAGATTCCTTTGGATTATTTATCATTCTTAGAAAAGAAGACTACTACGAAATTATCACAATAAATTTTCAGCAGCTTGACAATATTGTCGATTACTCTAAGTCCTGAAATAATGTTTCATAACCAATCAACTTGAACTATGGCCTTAAAGCATGCCATAAATTCAACTTCCGCATGTTGGAAAAAAATCAGTACCGTTTTTTCTCAGCGGAGTTAAAAAGATACGGATGGTTAAAAGCGAAAAACATGTTCGGTCAATAAAATGGGTCCTTTAATTCTTTTTATAAAACATTTATCGAACAATTGATGTGCTAAAAGTTTAAAGAGTGTAGGGAAGAGAAAAATCACACAGATGATTTTTATACTGGTTCGAATCAACAGATTTTGCGTCTAGTTGTTAATCACTATAAAGAGTGATTAACTGTTTCACTAAAATCGGTTTAACAATTACAATAAGATGAATAGAAATTTAGAGCAGCAAAAACCTTCCTTCGACAAACAAATGGAAGAACCTTCCTTCGACAAACGAACCGGAAGAAACAACTCTGCCAACTTAAGAGAACCGCTTCGACTTTTGACACACAAAGCGCGAGCTTCTCCTATTCACAAGACTTGACAAGAGCAACACTATCACTTGAGAACTGCCTTAGAAAAACTATATTCTCAAATGGCATAGATTTCCTTTTTGCTCACAGAGAGCTTCCTTGAGGCACACAACTCTAATACTCTCAAATGAAAAGTTACATTATAAGAGCTATGGAAAACACTATTTAAAGCCTAAGGTTTGTGCAAGGTCAGAAACTGAAAAGACATCTCCCAATTGCCAGAAATAATCTATTATCATAAGTGATAATCGATTATTTGTGTCTGTTATGGGGTTTTCAAAATGTGATAATTGATAATTGTTATCATATAATCGATTATTTGCGCGACTTGGAAAATATTAAATCAAACAATGAAAATCGATTATTCTTTGTAATAATCAATTATTTGTACAAGTAACTCTTTTCTAAACTCGCTCGTGGTAATCGATTATCACCCGAGATAATCAATTATCTGCTTAATAAATTCCTAAGAAGGAAAAATTCTAAGTATTTACAAAAGTAAAATGATTCTTACACAAATGATTTCTACAAAAATTGATTTTAACATTTACAGTATAGGTTCTTCAGGTCTTCAAGTCTTCACTTGCATCATCCTCAAAATTACTTCAAAGCACCAATGCTTCTCATTGGTAACATTGTAGTGGATGCAACAATGACAAATTCCTTTACACTTATCCATGAAATCGCACCTCCAGGTAAAAGATAGACATAACGAAATGTAAACTTTATTGTATTGTACAACTAGCAAAGTCTAAATTTGTATAATTAACCAACTCAAGATGATCATTTTTGCTATAAGTAAGCATGTGATTATTTGATTGTTGTAGTTATCCTAAAGATTTCCAATCATCCAATCTTGTGGCATCTACCAAGCATATCAACTACAAAGCAAATATCTGGCTTCACACAAGTTTGAGCAAATATCGAACTCCACTACTACAAAATTGCTTATAGATAAGACTAAATATATAACATTTTTTTTAAATAAGCTCTATCCATAAGTGTGCGAAACAATAGATACCGTATTTTTAAAAGATCGCTATCTATAGTTATTGTTGGAAAACAGGTTGGCTTCGTTTCAACACCGAGAGGGGGGTGAATTGGTGAGGTTTCAAAATCAGAGTCTTTTTAAAATCTTTTCACAAAGTAGAAACCTTTACACAATTTCTTGAATCGCAAGTAATAGAAATTTAAGTGCAGCAGAAAATCAAAGTAGACTACGCAAATTACAGAGTCGACTAAATGTAAAAGAGTAGGGATAGAGAATATAAATGCAAGTTTTTATACTGGTTCAGCCTCAATGCCTACATCCAGTGTCCTTCCAATCCCAGGAAGCAAATGCACTATAATTGTCAAGGTTTTTACAACAAGGCTTTTATAGAGACCTCCACGTCAAAAATATAAAACACCTCTTTAACCCTCTAACCAAAATATAGGCAATACAAACAACAAGATCTGCAGCAAGATATCCACTCTTTTGCAATCTGCAACCCACTTTGAACAATCCTCAAAGTGTACCAGACTCCACGAGTCTACCCCTTGTAATCACAACAGGTACAACAATTACCAGCATAATGCAACACGATCCTTGATCAACCAAAGAACACCTCAATTGTGCGGATAATGATAAAGCAGTAAGCGCAGTACAATTCTCCTTCAGAAACTCTTCAAAGAATGATCTCCACGGTCTTCTTGATGAGTTCTTAACATAGAGAATCAATCTGAAATAGAATATGAAAATGTTAGTTCTTCCAAAAGTTCTCTGAATAAATCAAGTCTCGTCTATTTATAGATTTCCATAAATCAGACGCTCATATTCTTAACTAAGCTACTAATACAGTCGATTGTCTCCTGACAATTATAACAGATAAGTCAAAATAGTAGCTGTCAAGTCAAACAAATTAATTCCACATTCAATACAATTGACTCTCATTCAATTCTTAACTAACTTTCAAAATATAGCCGTTACTATTCACAAGCATAACAAAATCTCAAATAAAACAACTAACAAAGTCGAATGCATATCGCACACCGTCGATTTTGACACATATCCACATTTTGAAATTTTTTTCGATGTAAAATCTCACATAGCACTGTATTTGAAAATCTATACAAAGTCTTTAGTCTTAATCGGCTCTATTAATAATGGAGTCGACTTAAGACTATCAGATTTGCCACACAGTTTAAGTTAATCAAAGTGCATGTGGTTTTCCTTTTCCAAAACATATGCAATGCAATCACAACAAATGTAACATATAACAGAACAGTGAATATGAATTCATATATTAAGAGTAACACAAAACATGTTCAATAAGATTACAATCAACCTGAAGATTAGAACATGTAACACATCAACAATACATGTCTTATTAAAAATGTGTTGTCATCATCAAAAAACAGAGTGACTTTAGACATTATGCTGTCAACAGTCTGAACAATCTCCCCCTTTTTTGATGATGCACAACCATGATTAATAAACAACCATGTTTGTACACAAGTAGCACAATAAACTAGTCAAGTAATCACTCAAACTTAATCAAGTAGTAAGTGTAAGTTATTAGATGATCTTTTCATTGTAACAGAGCAATTTTCAGAGTATTACAACAGGTAAAAGATACATTTCAACATCTACTCTGAAAAAGAATTATCAAGCAATCACAAATCAAGCATTTTACCCCTTTGCAATCATTCAAAGATAATTAAACACTTCTCCCCCTTTGTGCACTAACAAAAAAGGTATGCTTCTAGATATGATATGCTGATAAACTAAAAAGTAGAGATGCATCAATGTAAAAAATATATTCACAATCAGAGATGCTCCCCCTATCACATATATTCACATGAAGAAAATATAACTCCCCCAAAGTATAGGCATGTGAAGAAATATGTAGACATGCAATGCTGCCCCTGTCATCATGCATAACTTTTATAGTCAAATTCAGATGCATAATGCAGTACATTAATAATCAGAGCAAACATCCAGTATGAAACAAAATTGTATCCTGGTTATGATTTCAAGAAAATTTATCATGCATAGATACAATTATCAACAATCTCACAATATAGTCTCATATATGAATCACACAATCAGAAATAGAGATATATTGTAGATAATCAGAATAAAATGATCAATGAGTATAATAACCAAATTCCAGTGATAGAATTTATAACCTTGTTATGATCAAGTCGATTGAATTATTTTTCCAGTTGATTTCATTGCTTTCCAGTGAGTTTTGATTCCGGTTGTGAATTCCAAAGCAATGTTTTCCTACAAAACCTTTCATGATCTTTTGAAGATCAAGCATTTTAGAATCATAGAAGTGCAAGAAAAATAATCAAATAAGAAGTGAATATGCAAAATAGTTAATGTAACAGTGTAAGCATGCATAGTCAACTTCAACCAATATTCAATCGATTCATCACTCAATAAAGCAGATTTAATCAAGAATATTAGAGCAATTGAATTAGAATCAAACACTGATTTTCATTACTGTTCAATAGGATATAACAATAATGGACCAGAACAAGAGAAAAACACCAAAAACAATGGCAATTTCTAAGCCAAGAAAAAAAACAGAGAAAAAAAGGTACAAGACACAAGACAAGGACCAATAAACCATGTGTATTTTTCATTCCTTTCCTTCTTAAACTGAATTCATGGATTCATCCTCAGATGTGTCCCTGTTCCTTAGATGTTGCACAATGAGATCAAATTTTGTCTCAAGTTGGTCAAGCTTGTCAACAATTAACTGAAATGGATCAGTAGAGTAAATTCCACAGTTGTTGTTGGAGTGAAATTCAGATCCTTGTATGCCAGTAGTAGAGATATTTTCAAAGCAGTACGTTTGATTTTCTTCATTTTTGATGCACCAACCTTTTTCAGTCGAAACAAGTCCTAGTGAGACAAGGGTGTTGAGGATTATGACATTTGTATAAGTGCAAGAATGATTTCTTTCACCCGAGATGTTCACACCATGAAGGATAAGTATATTGCTTATGAGAACACCATAAGGCAGATAGCGAGCTTTACTATGAGCAGCTTTGATTATGTGATCTTTTAGCACTTCCACCTAGTTGGTGGGAATTTTATTTTTGATAGCATGCAAAAGACACACATCTTTTGTGGTCATTTCATCCTGCATCAGTCTTCCCGGCAGAATCACCCATGCCAGTATGTGTGCAAGAACCATTTCTTCACTTCTTAGGTCTTTATGTAGAAAAATGTTTCCTCTTGTTTGTCTTACAGAAGGTTTGAGCCACCCTTTGTAGAGATCCTCTTTGTTTAACCAATGATTTATTTGAGTGTCCGGTAGATGAAAGGATATTCCTTTAGATTTTAGACCAGTTGTCTATTGCCAAACATCATTGTTGATGATGATATTAGTTCCTTTAACCCTTGAATGGATGTCACCTTTGATAATTTTCAAGTGATGGTAGAACACACTAACAAGATCAGGATACCAATCTCCATCCATTTGTACCTAGGTCGAGAAGTTTTGACACTCAATCCATTTCGGAAACACAAAGTTTTCCTTTCCAAATAACCTCAAGTCAAGATACCTTGGAGATACAACTACTTTGGGACTCTTATCAGTGAACCTCATTCGAGAGTTGTCATCACTAATTCAGCCATCTACATTAGCCTCTCTAGCGATAGCCTTGCATTTTGATTTTCCCTTTCTTGAGAGATGAGACGGATAAGCCATTTTCAGAGACACTCAGGATACCTAGAATTCAGTCAAGGGTCATTGGACATGCACAAGTAGTGTGTGTGCTAGTGTCAGGAAACAAGTACGACACATACACAACAGACAAAAAGAAGAGCTTGCAAAAGACCAAACCATAAAATAACCCATTTTGAAATTTTTTCAATAAGAGAAACTGAAAATAGAGACTCAAGTCGATTTAGTTAAAAAGAAGTTGACAACATTAAGACAAAGTTTTCAAAAACAGAGTACACAAGTAAAAAGTTAAACATTTAAAGACACATAGTCGAATAAGTTCATAATAAAGTCGACTACAGTTCGTGAATCTATTTTACACAACAAATCAATCATTCAAGCATACAAATAGTTATGCACACAATCAGACATCAAACAATCTATCAGATAATGCATGATGTAGTGAGGTAATACATGTTACCAGTTGTAGATACTCAAGTTGGTTGACATGGCCATGTTAGTTCATCCTTGAGCTCTCACTGCACATCCTTGCATCAGATTGTTATCCTGCAAAATAACTTAGATTTTTGTTGCAGGTACCCATTTTACTTTAGGTCCTTGATTGTCAGTTTTAGTTAGCTGTTCCTTTGGTTTCCACACATACAGTCCTTTAGGAACAGTTTCTAACATTATGACCAACACAATTACAATAGAAACATGCATGCTTCACAGACTTGCTTAAATCAATAAACTTCTTTGCATTAGTTCTATTAGATTGAGCTTTATAGCCTATTCCTTGTCTGTAAATAACTCTACCAGAAGACTTTAATACAACATTTAAATTGTCTCTACCTTGAGTGAATTTGGCTAGCATGCTAATCAAGTAATCTATTTGTTCAATATGAGTAGGACATTTTTCACAAGCTTTCTCTAATGTAACAGTCTCAATTTTAATTTCTTTATTAGTAGACATTAAAGCATCATTTAGTTCTTTCTATAATTTCTCATTATCAGCCACAAGGTTATTAATTCTATGCTCATAGTCTCTTCTCTCAGAGTTAAGTCGATTAACCTTGTATTGTAGTCGCATAGCTTCAACATGGATTTCTTTGAATGCTTCAATTAGGACATCATACTTCACCTCTATTGGTTCATTCTCACAACCTGCATCACTGTCATAATCATCCCATGTTGCTCCATCCATATAGCATATGTTTGATTCTTCCTCACGATCAACATCTTCATCACTTGAGCTGTCAGAATCACTGTTATCCCAAGCAATGTAGGCTCCTTTTTGTTTTCTGCCTTTGTCTTGAGGGAACCTTCTATTTGCTTTCTTCTTTGGCTTTAATTATGGACATTCTGGTTTGATATGTCCTTCTTTCCCGCATTCGTAGCATTGGACAACATTTGATCTGAAACCTTTCTTTGCTTTATTGTGACCTGCATGCGTAGTAAGTTGACTATTATTTTGCATAAGTTGACTAAACTTCCTTACCATCATGGTCATCATTTCTTTGTCGTCCATCTCTGCATCTGAGTCCCCTGACTTTGAGGCTTTCTTGCTTGTAGCTTTCAGAGCAATGGACTTCTTTTCTTCAATCTCTTCTTCATCCTTCAACCTTCCTAGTTCTAACTCATGTTCTCTTAACTTGCCGAACAAGGTAGCCATATTCATGCTTGTAAGGTCTTTGGATTCTGAGATTGGAGTGACTTTTGGTTGCCAGCTTCTATTCACACTCTTCAATATCTTGATATTGATCTCTTCCTTGTCAAACACTTTGCCAAGAGCCATAAGGGGATTTACAATGCGTGTGAATCTTTTCTGGACTTCATAGATTGTTTCTCCAGCCTTCATCCTGAAAAGGTCATACTCCTGAATCAAAGAATTCTTCCTGGCTCTCTTGACTTCATCAGTGCCTTCATGTGTGACTTCCAAGACATCCCACATTTCCTTGGTAGATTTGCATTGAGATATCCTGAAAAATTCATCAACAGTTAGTGCAGAGGCAATGATGTTTCTAACTTTAACATCAAATTATGCTTTTCGATTCTCTTTAGGTGATCATTCAGTAAAAGATTTTATAACATTTTTTCCATCCACAGTATGAGTAGGCACAAAAGGAAAATTCATAGTTGCATCCCAAATTCCTCTATCCAGGGATTTAAGAAATATTTGCATTCTAATTTTCCAAAATGGATAATTTTCACCAACAAACAAAGGTGGTCTGTTTGTCGATGCACCTTCACCAAAAGTTTGAAAACTGGAAGTCATCCCCAGGTATATAGTCAATTCAAGAAAAACAGAAGTCGACTAGTTTTTCAAATATCTTATGAAAACCAGCTCTGATACAAATTACTGGAAAACAGGTTGGCTTCGTTTCAACACCAAGAGGGGGGGTGAATTGGTGAGGTTTCAAAATCAGAGTCCTTTTAAAATCTTTTTCACAAAGTAGAAACCTTTACACAATTTCTTGAATCGCAAGTAATAGAAATTTAAGTGCAGCGAAAAATCAAAGTAGACTACGCAAATGACAAAGTCGACTGAATGTAAAAGAGTAGGGATAGAGAATTCAAACGCAGGTTTTTATACTGGTTAGGCCTCAATGCCTACATCCAGTGTCCTTCCAATCCTAAGAAGCAAATGCACAATAATGGTCAAGATTTTTACAACAAGGCTTTTATAGAGACCTCCACGTCAAAAATATAAAACACCTCTTTAACCCTCTAACCAAAATATAGGCAATACAAACAACAAGATCTGCAGCAAGATATCCCCTCTTCTGCAATCTGCAACCCACTTTGAAGAATCCTCAAAGTGTACCAGACTCCACGAGTCTACCCCCTGTAATCACAAGAGGTACAACAATCACCAACGGAATGCAACACGATCCTCGATCAACCAAAGAACACCTCAATTGTGCAGATAATGATCAAGCAATAAGCGCAGTACAATTCTCCTTCACAAACTCTTTAAAGAATGATCTCCACGGTCTTCTTGATGAGTTCTTAACATAGAGAATCAATCTTAAACAGAATATGAAAATGTTAGTTCTTCCAAAAGTTCTCTAAATAACTCAGGTCTCGTCTATTTATAGATTTCCATAAATTAGACGCTTCTGAAGTTGACTAAGCTACTAATACAGTCGACTGTCTCCTAACAGTTATAACAGATAAGTCAAAATAGTAGCTGTCAAGTCAAACAAATTAATTCCACATTCAATACAATTGACTCTCATTCAATGCTTAACTGACTTTCAAAATATAGCCGTTACTATTCACAAGCATAACAAAATCTCAAATAAAATAACTAACAAAGTCGAATGCATAGCGCACACAGTCAACTTTGACACATCTCCACATTTTGAAATTCTTTTCAATGTAAAATCTCACATAGCACTGTATTTGAAAATTTGTGCAAAGTCTTTAGTCTTAATCGGCTCTATTAATAATGAAGTTGACTTAAGACTATTAGATTTGCCATACAGTTTAAGTTCATCAAAGTGCATGTGGTTTTCCTTTTCCAAAACATATGCAATGCAATCACAACAGATGTAACATATAACAGAACAATGAATATGCATTCATATATTAAAATCAACACAAAACAAAACATGTTCAACAAGATTACAATCAAACTGAAGATTAGAACATGTAAAACATCAACAATACATGTGTTATTAAAAATGTGTTGTCATCATAAAAAACCAGAGTGACTTTAGACATGTGTTGTCAACAATCTCAATAGTTATGACAATAGATAACGTTTTTCCAAAAAGCGCTATCTATAACTATTTAATATTATTTTTTTAATTCATAATTTGAAATAGACCAATAGATAACGTTTTTTTTAAAAAAAGCGCTATCTATTGTGTCCCAATAGATAACACTTTTTTAAAAAAGTGTTATCTATTGGGACATAATATATATTATTTTTGAGGATAAGTATTATGTATCGTAAAAAACATTTAAAAAATATTTTCCTTCCTGGTTTCTTTATTCGACGTTGTCCCGCTCCTTCGTTTGTTCAGGGTGTCATTTTCAGCACCTATCATTTGTGCGTGTGCTGTTTTCATCACCTATCACCTATGCTTGAGGCAAGCTGTAGGGGTTCGTTCATCTACTGGGTTTCGGTATTACATTCCCTTGTTCCCTCCTTCTCTTCTTCTCTATTTCATTTCTCCTTTGCTTTTTTTCATGAAAACATGTTTTTCATCAGGTGTTGATCGTGCCATTGCCTAAAGCACTTGTTTTAGATCTCTATTCGTGTATTGGGTGTAGGATCCCCATTCGTGCACTGGGTTTAGGATCCTATTCTCACTCGCTTTGTTGCCAAGGCAAACAGTAAGGCAGAATGAAACTCCTCTGGTGAGTTTTCTCCCTTATTGAATTAAAATTATAGAATTGAACACGTTAGGTTTTATATGATGCCATGTACTCTTACTCTACTTCAATAGCAAGAAGAGTCATGTAGAAAAGATAAGCCTTATTTCCCAACCATGAGGGGGTTTATTGGTTCTGTGTTAAAAAATTATTCTTTTCAAAACCTTTGGAAAATCTTTAACCCTTTCTTGAAATACAAACAGATAAAGAATGTAATGAAATGAAAGAGATAAGGGATAGAAAGACAAACACCAAGTCTTTATATCGGTTCGACCTCAATGCCTACATCTAGTTCTCTTTCAATCAACTTAATTTGAAAGCCATTTCACCATATAGATCGAGTTATACAACAAGAATTACATAGACTCTCTCTTAATGCAATAAAGATATAATCGTCTTTGTCTTATTTCTATTATTATATTAGTGTTAAAAAAATTGGCATTTTCCTTTTATTTTTGGATTTCTAATTTAATAGTAAAATTTTAAGATATTTATTAATTTAATATTCAATCTATTCACTAATAAAAAAGACTTATTATATATTTTTTAACAAAAAAAAAGACCTTTTTTACGTATGCTATTTTTTATTTTTTACGTTTATTATAAGTCAGATGTAATATTGGAAGACTTAAATTTATATCTATTAAAATTTCAACATAAATTTATGTTCTAGGTATAAGATATGTGAATTTACTTTGTCAAAGAGATAACTGATAACGGTTGAAAATGCCGTTATCTATGATGACATTTTGATACTAAATGCAACCTTTTTCTGCTTAGAAACTTGCTTGAAATCATGTTTTTCTGTTAAGTTGTGTGAATAAGAGAGTTGAGGTTGAATTTGATGATTTTATGACTAATTTCACTTGTTTTGGCAGGAAATGAGATAATATGGAAAGCAGAGCTGAAGTACCAAGGAGATGAAGCTCAGAAAGGCTTGGAAAAGCACCAGAAGGGAGGAAAGCATGAAGCTTGGTTGCCCTTTGAGGGGCCTCAACACCAAGAGAGTGCCACACACCGCTCTGTGCCCGCTGAGCGCCACTTTTCCCTAAAGAATTTCGCCTGCTTGCCCTTTTTGAGTCGTTGAGCGCCACAGAGTGCCGCACACTGCTCGGGCGCCCTAAGTGGGGCGTTAAGCACCAACGACACGGGCCTAGGCCTTGTTTCTGTTATGTTTTCGCTATATTTGAAGGACCCAAACGCCCTAGGCTTTGTATCTTTGGCAGGGGGAGCGCAACAACACACTTTTTCACTATCTGGAGGCGGATTTGGATGCGAGAGCTTCCATCTCTAATTTTTAGGGTTTTTCTATCTCATTCTCCTCCATTGTTCATCTAGCTTCACCATGACTATGGTGAACTAACTTCTATTTGTTGTTGGGGGATGATGTAACCTTGTGAACTCTCATGTATTTGAATTTATTCTTAATAATATATGCTTTTTCATTAATTGTGAGAGTAATTCATCTGTTACAACGCTTGCTTTGTTTAACTCATTCATAGCATGATGTATGAATTGCATGAGTGTCGGGTGGTTCCTTACAATTCAGGTTCTTGTTGAATTACTCCTAAGAGCAGTATTTCTCAGGGATGGGGGTATGGGTCTTGCTCGTCTTAAGTTGTTGATCTTCAAAATTAATTACTAGGAATGCTAGGAATTGTATGAACTAGTAATTAAGGACAGGCTTTCTTGACAAAGGGATCTAGTTTTAAGTGATTTAGTAAGTGACGTTTGTTGAGATTATTGACAACACAATATCTATATCACTCTGGTTTTTGATGATGACAACACATTGCTTAATAACACACTTATGTTGTTGTTATGTTACATGTTCTTATGCTAATTGTTTGATATATCTGTTGAACATGTTTATGTGCTGTATTGCTATGTGAATGCATACATATTGAGCTTGTACATGTTACATCATGTCTGGATGCATTACACTTGTTTTTAAGCACGAAAACATCAAGCACTTTTGCGAACTTATAACTATGTGATAAAGCTGCAGTAAATTCGACTCCATCATTAATTGATTCGACTATACTAAATTCTTTGTACAGATTTTGAGAATCAGTGCCTTGTGAGATTTTGAGAAGAAAAGAATTTCAATTCGCTCTGACATGTCGAAGTTGACTGTGTGTGCCACACATTCGACCGCATTAGTTGTTTGCTTTGAAATTCTGTTATGCTCATGAATAGTAACAACTATATTTTCAAAAGTTAGTTAAGCATTGATTGTGAGTCCACTGTATTGAATGAGAATTTATTTTGGTTAACTGAATGATACTGGTCTGACTTAACTGTTATAACTGTCTTGACATAGTCGACTAAATTAGTAGCTTATTCGACTATGAGAACATCTGTTTAACAGAATTCTATAAATAGTCTGAACACGAAATTGTTCAGAGACTTTTGATGAACTAACATTTTCATATTCTGTTTCAGATTGATATCTCTGGTTTATAGAGCTCCAAATATTCTCCAAGAAGATGGTGGTGATCTTTCTTGAAAGAAATTCAAAAGGAGATCGGTTGCGCACTCATTGATTGATCATATTTTGCACAATGAAGGTGCATATGGTTTGATCAAGATATGGCTTGGCATCCTTGAAAATTTCTGTGTGTACCTGTTGTGATTACAGGGGATAGACTTGTGAAGTTTGGTTCACTTTGAGGATTGTTCAAAGTGGTGTTTGGCGGATTGTAGGAGAGGGGACATCTTGCTGCAAGTCTTGCTGTGTTTTCACTAGTGTTGGAAAATAGGTAGGCTTCTTTTTACACCAAGAGGGGGGGGGGGGTTGAATTGGTGGTTTATAAGAAACAAAGTCTTTTTGAAATCTTGCAAAAAAAGTATTAAACTTTTCAAACTTAATTGAAATGCAAGTAATGAAAATTTGTATGCAGCGGAAAAACGTAGTTGACTGCGCTAGAAGTAAAGTCGACTGTAAAGTAAAAGTGCAGGGATAGAGAAAATCAAACACTGGTTTTTATACTGGTTCGTCCAACAATGCCTACATCCAGTGTCCTTCCAACCCAGGAAGCAAATGCACTATAATGGTTGTGGTTTTTACAACAAGGAATTTATAGAAGACCTCCACGTCAAAAATATAAATCTCCTCTCTAACCCTTAACCAAAATATAGGCAACAAAAACAACAAGACTTGCAACAAGATGTCCCCTCTCCTGCAATCTGCCTTTCACCACTTTGAACAGTCCTCAAAGTGAACCAGACTTCACGAGACTATCCCCTGTACAATAGGTCCAATATAACAGTCTTTAAGGATGCCAAGCCCGAATAATGCAGCAGTCTTCAAGGTTGCCAAGCCTTAATCTGATCAAACCAGAAACACCTTCACTGTGCAGAAATTGATCAAGCAATGTGTGCACAGTCAGTCTCCCTTTGAATCTCTTTCAAGAAAGATCACCACCGTCTTCTTGGAGAATTCTTGGAGCTCTAAAAAACCAGAGATATCAATCTGAAACAGAAATGAAATTGTCAGATCATCAATAGTCTCTGAACAGAATCGTGTTCAGTCTATTTATAGTTTTTTGTTTAACATACAGTTTCTTAGTTGAATATGCTACTAATTTAGTTGACTGGATTATGACAGTTATAATAGTTCGATGAAAAACTCATTTAATACAGTTGACCAACTAATCAATGCTCAACTAACTTTTAAAAATATAGCCGTTGTAGTGCAAGAGCATAACAGAATTTCAAAACAGATAACTAATACAGTCGAATATGTATCACACATAGTCGACTTCAACATGTAAAAACATTTTGAAATAATTTCCTTCTCAAAATCTCACAAAGTGCTGATCCTCAAAATCTGTACAAATATTTTAGCATAGTCGAATCTATTAATAATGGAGTCGACTATACTACTGCTTTGTCACACAATGATAAGTTCATAAAAGTGCTTGTGGTTTTTATGCATTAAAACATGTGCAATGCATCCAGAAATGATGTAACATGTACAAGCTTAATATATATGCATTCACACATCAATACAGCATATAAAAATGTTCAACAGATATATCAATCAATCAGCATAAGAACATGTAACACAACAACAACATATGCGTGTTATTAAACAATGTGTTGTCATCATCAAAAACTACAATGATATAGATATTATGTTGTCAACAATCTCAACAACTAGTACAAAAACAGCCTATTACGTCGTTTATTTTTGGCCTTTAACGACGCATTTGCTAGCGACGTTATAGCCTATGACATAAATTTACGTCGAATAATATCGGGTAGCGTTAATCGAACAAGTTTACGTTGAATACAGAGGCAATTAACGTAAATTTAACGTCTATTATGTAGATCGACGTTAAGGTACGTCGTTCAAAATAGAGTTTGACGTCCAATATTTGAATAAATATTTATTTTTAAAGGAAGATTTTTCGTCTAATGATCGTGGGAACTGACATAATGTTTACGGCGGCGTAGAGGATATTTGACGTAATATTCACGTCGAAGTGGAAATATGACGTTAATTTTTGAATCAATATTTATATTTAAGGAATATTTGACGTCAGTTATAAGGTGAATGATGTAAGGTTGACGTTGAACATGTTTACAGTCGACGTTACTATCGTTGAGCCGTAGATTCCCTCGCCCAGCGTTTTATTATCATCGTTATCCATTGCATTATATTAACGTCACGGATCGCGTTGATGGACGTTAAGATACATATATTAACGTCGGACAGTGTATAATTTGACGTTACCTTCAATGTTTTTTAATTAAATTTTGTTTGTTTTATCTCATTTAACCAAACCTGAAATACAGAAACCAGTTTTCCAATTTCTAAATGCACAGAATTAATTAATTTAAACCATTCTATCATCAATTCATCAATTGCAATTAAATAGTAAAAGTAAAAGACGCTAATGCTATCATCAAAACTTAAAAGAATCCACTTTTCCATTCATATATTCAACATATTAATCTATTCACAATATTCATCTATTCTCAATAATCTATTCACAGTATACATGTATTCACAGTTAAAAAGCTGCAGAAGTAAGTGTTGAGATTGTTGACAACACAAACTCTATATCAAACTAGTTTTTGATGATGACAACACAATGCTTAATTGTCATTTTTGCTGAGCAAGTTTTGATGTACTGTGATGTATATTCCTATGATTGATTGTGTGATATACTTGTGGAACATGCTTGTATGAATATGTGGAATATGAACTGGTTGATTAAAAACATTTTATTTCACATTTCTGGAAGTGAAAGATCACAAGCACCTTTATGAACTTATAATTGTGTGACAAAGTTCTAGTCCAGTCGAATACACCTATAATGGATTCGACTATTCTAAAACCTTTGTACAGTTTTTGAGAATCACTGTTGTGTGATGTTTTTGAGTTGAAAAGAATTTCAAAGTGTTTTTACATGTGTTAGTCGACATTGTATAATGCCTATTCGACTGTGTTATTGATCTGTTTTTGAAATTATGTTATGCTTACACGCTCCAACGGCTATATTTTTGAAAGTTAGTTAAACATTGATGACTTGGTCAACTGTAATGAATGTGTTTTGATTTTTGTTGACTAAGAGCCTCTATGTTGACTATCTGTTATAATTGTATTAATACAGTCAACTGAATTAGTAGGCTATTCGACTGAAAAACAATCTGACTGACAGAAAACTATAAATAGACAGAACACGAGTTGTTCTGAGACTTTTGACACTCTAACACTTTCATTTCTTGTTTCAGATTGAATTCTCTGTGTTAAGCTCCAAGAATTCTCCAAGAAGACGGTGGTGATCTTTCTTGAGAGATTCAAAGGGAGAAGGCTTATGCGCTGACTGTGTGATCATTATCTGCACGAAGAAGGTTCTTCTTGATTGATCTTTTTAGGCTTGGCATCCTGTAAAGACTGCTGCTTGATGAAAGGCTTGGCATCCTGTGAAGACTGCTATGTTAGGCTTGGCATCCTGTGAAGAGTGCTAGTTACACGTTGAGGATTGTTCGACGTGGGTTCAGATTGCAGAAGAGGGGTTTCTTGCTGCAATTCTGGTTTTGTTATGCAGCTATATTTTGGTTTTGGGTTAGAGAGGAGATTTATATTTTTGCTTGAGGTTCTATAAATTCCTTGTTGTAAAAACCGCAACCATTATAGTGCATTTGCTTCCTGGGTTGGAAGGACACTAGATGTAGGCATTGTTGGCCGAACCAGTATAGAAACCATTGTTTGATTTTCTCTATCCCTGCACTCTTTATTTCAGTCGACTTTATCTGTTTAGCAGTCAACTGCATTTTTCCGCTGCATAGAAATTTTCATTGCTTGCATTTCAAGAAAGATCGAAAAGCTTTATACTTTTGTATAAAGATTGCGAAAAGATTTTGTTTTTGAACTAACACCAATGCACCCCCCCTTTTGGTGAAAATGAAGCCTACCTGTTTCCTAACAATTGGCACCAAAGCTAGTTTTCATAAGATATTTGAAAATTTATTCAACTCTGTTTTTATCTTATTCGACTATAAAACCTGGGGATGGCTTCCAGTTCTCAAACTTTTGGTGAAGGTGCTTCAACAAATAGACCACCTCTGTTTGCTGGTGAAAATTATCCTTTTTGGAAAATTCGAATGCAAATCTTTCTTGAATCGCAAGATAAGGGAATTTTGGATGCCACTTTGAATGGTCCATATGTGCCTACAAAAACTGTTGATAATGAAACTGTTTTAAAACCTTTTACTGAGTGGACTGCTGATGAGAATAGAAAAGCTTAGTATGATGTTAAAGCTAGAAATATAATTTACTCTACACTGACAATTGATGAATTTTTCAGGATATCTCAATGCAAATCTGCAAAGGAAATGTGAGATGTCTTAGAGGTAACACATGAAGGCACGGATGAAGTCAAGATAGCCAGAAAGAACTCATTGATATAGGAGGATGAATTGTTCAGAATGAAGGCTGGTGAAAGCATCTATGATATGGAGAAACGATTCACTCACGTTGTAAAACATCTAATGCATCTTGGCAAAGTCTTTGATAAGAAGGAGATCAACATCAAGATTCTGAAAAGTCTGAACAGGAATTGGCAACCAAAAGTCACTACAATCTCTGAATCCAAAGATCTTACAGTAATGAAGGGCATTACCGGCGGCCAGAATCCCTCGGAAAACGTCAAAAACCATCGGTAAAAAAAACTTACCGATGACCTGCCGACAGTCAAAAAGCCCTCGGAAAACCTTTGTCCCTAACCATTACCGAGGGATTTTGCCCTTTGGAAATTACTGAGGGCCATAAGCCCACTGTAATTACCGAAGGGCAAATGCCTTCGGTAATTACCGAGGGCCAAAATCCTTCAGTAGTTACCGAAGGGCTAAAGCCTTCGTAATTACTGAGGGCCACAAGCCCTCGGTAAAGCCTTCGGTTTCATCCACTAAAATCTGAGTGATATTTGTTTTTCTTATGCAACCACACATACCTGCATAAAATGTTCACAACACAGACAGACCTGCATAAAAGTTTCAAAGCACAAACAAACCTGCATATTGTGCATCCCAAAATCATTGATGAAAAATCATAATGTACATTATGTTCTAAGAATATCATAATGTAGCAAAATCATCCATTTCTAAGCAAAGATAATGTACCAAATCATAATGTACTAATAACATCCAAATGTACTGGTGATCATGATGTAGCAAAATCACTCTGTTCTAACAACTATGATCAATAACAAAATCAAACTAAAATTGTACATAGTCTTCAGAATGATCTTCATCATCTTGCTCCTCCATAGATGGCTGGACTGGTGTGGACTGGACTAGTGTGGGCTAGACTGGTGTGGGCTGGACTGGTGTGGGCTGGACTGATGAAGGCTGGACTGATGAGGGAGGTACATTGAGTTGATCCTGTGCAGTTTGAGGCAACACACTCATGACCAAGGCCTTAATGTTTGTTAACTCTACTCTCAAATCAGTGATCTCCTGGTCACGTCGCTCTAGTTCCCGCGTAAGGCGGACAACGGCCTCGTCAGCAGTAGTGGTGGAAGAAGAAGGTTGGTGCTTCAGAGTACCTCCTCTCGATGTTGTATAGTTTGCAGCAAGTTGTCCTGCACCATACACTCGTCCCTTCTTCTTCCCACCAACGATGTCGACCCAACACTGTGTCCTACGGATGTCGTCTTCTGCATTACTCGTATCATCCGGTGTAGGAGCTGACCCATGTTCAGATCTAACCTGTGAAAGTCTCGTAGAAAATTCTTCCTGTTCAAACACTAAAAGCAATGTTAGGGAATTATACAATAACATAATGAAAGATACATAATAGTAGCAGTGTTATTTGCTTACATGAGTCTTCCGAGATCTTTCATAAACAAATACATTAGTGCCCTTTTGAACATGGGTCTGTGCAAAGACCTCATTAACATGGACCCCCCGTCCCAGAGCTTGTGCCCATAACATAATTTAGAGTTAGAAGTGTATATGAAATATAAAATACATAAGTTAATATGAAAGAAATAGAAAAGTAAAGAAAGTTTACAATACGAATGGCATGCTCATGGACCGTGATCGACCCACCAGTATGTAGGGCGCCACCCTTTTCAGACGCTCTGTTCCTCTAGGCTGTAGCACACTTGTTGCGAAACTCTGCTGAATTCCAATGAGCAAGCAAGGAGTTCGAAATGTTCTCGCCCAACCAGTAAGGGCGCTCCCCTGCAAGTCGGGCATACCTAAACATGTCTGAGAGCCGATGAGATGCTTTCATGTGGAAATTTCTATGTATTTGTGTTTCACGTTCAGGTTTCCACTACACCTTGATCTGTACATTGATAAACAAAACAAACATTGATTAATGAACATAGTATAATAAGAATTACAATTACTTTAAATTTGTTTACCTTAAAACGCTCCCAGAATGGCTTCCTGTCATCTTTAGATATTGCTCCCCAAGTAGGTCATGGACTCAAATACTGTTGCTTAATCGATCGTGTGATGGCCTGGGAAGCAACCCTGGATGGAAGAAACCTGCATACAAAGAAATAAAAGTCATTTCAAATAAGATAATCTTTAATAAAAAAAAATGGTTAAAAAAGGAATAAAGTCTTACCCTTTGCCATATGGCTCCATCCATGGTCAATCATGGAGGGGAGGATCAACACCATCATCATCACCATCTGAATCTAGATCAGCACATGGTGTGGCAGTCTCAGAAGGTGGTCTAGAAGATGATGAAGGTATAAAAGTAGGGTCGGGGGGAGGAGTGGGGATAATAATCACAGGGGGAGGAAGAGGGTCTGCTGCAAGGGTAGGAAGCGGGTGTACTGCAGAGACAGGAGGATGGTGTACTGTAGAGGAAGGAGGCGGGTGTACTGTAGGGGTAGGTAGTGTAGTAGGAACCCTAAGTACATACATTGAGGCCTGTCGTTGCCTCTTTTTAGGCCTTGCTACCCCCTTTCCTTTATCAGGATGGTCTGAACCTTCTCTTGTGATTGTTGCATTGAAATGGTTACAAATAAAGTGAAACAATACAAAAGAATAAGGAAGGATCACTACAAATTAAAGTGAATGTAAAATAATTGGATACAACTTTTTAGATGGTATTTTACATAACTCTATTGAAATGATAGTTCAATTTGCTACAATAGATGTCCAACATTCAATCATCGTCATCATGATCTTCATCTTCTTCTTCTTCATCAGAATCATCTTTTTCATCATCATCATCATCATCATCTTCTTCTTCTTCTTCATCATCTTCTTCTTCTTCTTCTTCTTCTTCATCATCATCTTCTTCTTCATCATCACCTTTTATTGGTGCTTCTAATTCATCTCCATCACCATCAGGGTCGCGCAATGCGGTTATATGTTCAACATCAATAATGTCTTATGGTTGTGACATTTGATCAATTTGGTAGGCAACATCTTCCTCAACCTCATTTGAGTCAATGCGACCTCTAGGCTTGGTTTGTATTGCTACTGCCCAACCACGCTTGTCAATATTGCGGAATGGTGGATATGGCACATAATAAACCTGTCTGACATTAGTTGGTAGAATGAAAGGATCAAATGGTCCATATCTGTTTCTCAAGTTGAGTTCGATAATGTTAAACCTAGGATCCACTCTTGTACCAGATCTAGAAGGATCAAACCATTCACAATAAAAAAGTAATACTCCAAACAGAGTAGTAGTATTGTTGTACTCTAGCTCATATATTTTATGAATGATGACGTAGAAATCATCATAAGAACCGTCTATAAGGCCCTTGACGTACACACCACAATTTGTTGTTTTCTTTCCTTTAGACCATTCATGTGTATGGAATTTGTAACCATTGATGAAGTAAGTGTGCCATTCTTTCACACATCTCATTGGCCAATTGGATAGATGTCTTAACTCTTGAACCGTGGGAGTTAATGCCTGATTAAAAGTACGGACCTGATTTCTAAACCATTGGGGAAACTCTGAGTGTATTCTAGCAGAAGCATTTCCTTCTGCGACTTGCTCAACCACTAGAAATAAGCTGGTACAAATGAAATGAATTAGTTTATAACAATTTAACCATTACAAAGGTAAGAGTTGGATGATGACATACTCAAGGTACGACTTAACTTCACTGCAATTGATTAAGATATGGACATGAGCAGAGTTGAATTCAGCATCAGTTAACCAATGAGTGAATTCTTTTCCAGCATGACGGCCTGATTGTCGAAAAACTGATAATGAACCTTGACGTGGTTCAGCTTTCCATTGCATTTCATTTCTGACATTAGTGGGGGACAACATGAAGTTTTTGAAATAATGTGAACAAAAATACGTTGTCTCTTTGTGCAAGTAAGCTGCACAAATTGAGCCTTCTACTCTAGCTTTATTTTTAACTGAACGTTTGCATTCTCCCATAAACCTTTCAAAGGGATACATCCACCCGTATTGCACAATTCCCCAAGCCAAGCTTCATATGCAAGATGGATTGAAAGATGCTCCATTGAATCAAAGAATGCAGGAGGGAATATTCTTTCTAATTTGCAGAGAATAATTGGGATATTTCCCTTCATCTTTCTTAGGCAATTTTCCTCTAGTGTCGTGCAGCACAAATTTTTAAAGAAGTTACTGATTTCTATCAGTGGATGTAACACGTGCTGTGGCAAACAACTAAACGCAAGAGGGATGAAAGTCTCCATGAATACATGACAATCATGACTCTTCAACCCTTGAATAATACCGTTCTGAACATTGGCACATCTGGACAAGTTGGAAGAATATCCATCTGGCATTCTAAGCTTTTTGATCCATCCACACACTATTCTTGCCTCATCTTTTGAGATGGTGTAGTGTGCTTTTGGTTTAAAGAATCGACCGTTAGCTTGCATCTTCAACTCTAAGTCTTTTTGTGCACATATCAGAGGTAAATTTTTTCTTGCTTTGTCATTATCTTTTGTCTTACCATTAACATTCATAACTGTGTTCAAGACGTTGTTAAAGAAATTTTTTTCTATGTGCATGACACCCAGGTTATGTCTTAGCAAGTTGTCTTTCCAATAGGGAAGATCCCAAAATATGCTTCTTTTAGTCCAATTATGCCATTCTCCAAACCGATCTATCCTATTCTGTCCAGATTCAGTGACTTTTGGATAGTCTTTCACTCTTCTCCAAACGTGTGATCCGGTCAACTTCGGCGGGGGCATATCCGTTTCAACTTGCCCTTTGCGAAATGCCTTTTTGTTTCTTCTAAAGGGGTGATCAATAGGCAAGAACCGTCGATGACAGTCAAACCAACTACTTTTCCAACCATAACTCAATTGGAATGACTTCGTATGTTCCATGCAATGTGGAAAAGCTAATCGACCATGCGTGCTCCAACCAGATAACATGCCATAACCTGGAAAGTCATTAATAGTCCACATCAAAGCTGCCCTCATAAAGAAATTTTGCTTCCTTGACACATCATACGTCCAAACACCATTCCATAGCTTCTTCAAATCATCAATCAGAGGCTCCAAATAAACATAAATCGCTGATTTGGGATTGAATGGACCTGGTATTATACACGTTAAAAACCTGTAAGGTTTTGTCATACACATCTTAGGAGGTAGATTGTATGGGGTAACTATCACCGGCCAACATGAATATGGTGATGCAGACGCCTGAATGTATGGGGTAAACCCATCAGAGCATAGACCAAGTCTCACGTTACGCGGTTCACTAGCAAAGGACGAATGTTTACGATTAAAGTGCTTCCAAGCTTCACCATCAGAAGGATGATGCAAAACTACTTCATTTTTTTTACCATCATGCCATGTCATGTGTTGTGATGTTTGCATTGAAGTAAACATTCTTTGTAATCTTGGAATAATAGGCAAGTAGAACATTGACTTTAAGGGAATTGGTTTTTTTTGCCTTCGTCCTACATGCATCGTATGATAACGAGGAGAGCCACAAAACTTGCATTCAACCAACAATACATCATTTTTGCCACTGTCATTGTCATAGAATAACATACATCCATTAACACAACAATCAATCTTCTTGGCTTCCAATCCCAACATTGAAACACATCTTTTGGCTTGATAACAATTCTTCGGAATAGAATTGTTTGGTGGTGTCAAATCTAAAATCATTTTGTATAGTGATCCTCTGCTTGATTGGGAACATTCCAATTAGATTTACCAGCCAAGAGTTTAATGGGCACTGACAATTTTGACTCAGATGAACCTTCAAATACAGGTAGATTTGCCTCTGTCAGTAATTTGTAAAACCTCTGAGTGGTTTCATTTGGAGACTCTTCATCATGACTATCGTTTGCTTCTTGTTCGTCATGTCGACGAAGAACATTATCGACCATCTCTTGCATATAGGCAAATTGATCTATCTCAGATGTATGTACAACAATATTCGAACCTGATGCAAGCCGATTTTCAACTGCATTGGAGGTCGAAGGAATTTCTTCACCATGAAATGTCCAAACCGTGTAATTGGGCATGAACCCTTTTTGGTATAGATGAAATTTAACGTCTTCATCTTTCAAAATACTTGTACATTCGCACTTGATACATGGGCATCAAATCCCTCCATCAAGAGCATAATATTGACATCGTCGAGCCGTCTCCACAAACTCTTCAACTCCGATGACAAAAGATTCCTTCAAACCTCTCCTTCTGCTATAACAACGATCGTACATCCATGCACGATGGTTGAGAAGATGGGCCATGTTCTGTGACAAGCCAAACAAAGGTAAACTTAGCGAAATCAACAACACTCCATGTAACATAAGTAATAAACCTATTACTACTTAAGTCGAACATGGAAGGCAATTTGAATACTACTGTCATAAGCATACAATAAGTGTATGCAAAGAGAAGTCCTAAGTATTGAAAACATTACACATCCTAAGGGCCTGTGTATTAAAGTTGGGGGAGACAACTTATTACTATTGAAGTTCTCTTTTATAGAGTACTTCCAAATATTTTGTAGGTTCTAAGTGTTTATAGTATTTTTACAAAGAGCCAAAAGTTAGTGATTTGAGATTCAACATTACACAACAACAGCTCTAGATCAAAACTAACCACTACAACAACTTTGTTTGATGAATTGAAACATTTGGAAACTCAAATTTTACTCAAAACCGTATTGCTACTCAAAATCCCCTTTCTACTTCCCAAAATTGACTCAAAATTGGAGGTTTTGGAAGTGATTTTGTGCCTAAGCCATTTTGACACTTTGCTAATCATTTCAACAGTTTTAATTCATCAAAACACACTTGTTTCAACTCTAATTAGGCACAAAACAGAACTGCAACTCAGATTCACTTTGGAAGTTCCAAAAATGGCTCAAATATGAGGGTTTGACATACTAAATTGCATACAGGTCATTCTAACATCATGAATGGTTCTAACAGCTTTAATACATCAATTTGCACTTGTTTAAACTTCCAAACATCACAGAATCATAGCAGAACGAAAAATGACTTGTAATGACTCAATTTTACTACACTTTTTAAGGTTTAAAGTAGTGTCATTTTGAGTTTTAGGGAATTCTTTTCTTTTCACCACTTTCCTACCTTTGTTAGACTAAGTTAGACTTGTTAGGATGTTTACATACCTTAGAATAAGTCTACATTAGGTGAATTGACAAATTCTCACCTTAAAAGTTCACTTTTTAGGTACTTAAAACTCAAACTTTGAGTTTTAGCTTATTCTTTGCTTTTCACTACTTTCCTACCTTTATTAGGCTAAGTTAGACTTGTTAGGATGTTTATATACCTTAGAAAGAGTATACATTACGTGAATTGACAATTTCTAACCTTAAAAGCTCACTTTTTAGCAACTCAAACTTTGAGTGATTTTTATGACTTTTTGGCCATAACAAACTCAAATTTCGAATGCTACCATTTCTATGCTATGTGACAGTTTTAGCAAGTCTAAAATGATGTTTAAAAGTTTTTAGGAGAGCTCATTTGGTGATACAATGGTCTAAGTGTAGAATAGTACACTAAACCACCAATTTTGAGTCAAAATTGGGTTGTGGCAAGGTGTTTTGGAGTCTAATTCGAGTTTAACTCCACCTACCTGGTATTTTCTAGCTTAGTATTGTGTACTTAGACATTCTAGAGTCACTTTTAACATTTCCTAGTCCATTGAATCCTTTTAACTCAATTTTGGTGTTGTGATGGAGTGATTTTTATGAGTTTTTGGCCATAACAAACTCAAATTTCGAATGCTACCATTTCTATGCTGTGTGACAGGTTTAGCAAGTCTAAAATGATGTTTAAAAGTTGCTAGCAGAGTTCATTTGGTGATATAATTGTCTAAGTGTAGAATAGTACACTAAGTGAAGTCCTCTTTTATAAAGTACTTCCATATATTTTGTAGGTTCTAAGTGTTTATAGTACTTTTACCATTCTCATTCCATTGAGAATGTGTCTAGTACCATAGGATTATAAATGACTACTTAACTTAATGAAGTTGTAGCCTAATGAATGAACATACAATATACAGGAACATACAATATACATCAACATAATTTAGGCAATCAAATATCTATAAATGCATGAATGCAAAACAGAAATAAACATGCAAATGCAGGAATTCAATTGACTAAGAGAAACTATGAATGAATGAGGTTGTTGGGGTTTACAATTTCATCTTATCCACCCTCATATATCTACTCTTCTTATTTGCTTTGATTATTTATCATATTGCCATGCAAACTTTCTTGGTGTACCCTTAACCCAATCCCTTGGTGAAAAGAGCCTAGTACTAATTACCGGCTTGCTATCCCTAGCCTCTCCTAGTAATTAATAATGCATGATAAGCGGAAGCAAAATACAATTGATCGTCCTACCCCTATCCCTAGGCGGTATTAATATAATCAAGGAATTCTGCCCAGTTCATGACATTACTGTACATCCCCGTCTCAATAAAGACAAACAACATCTACCGAATGAGTTAAACGGTAAAAGCATTAAATACAGGTAAAGAACCCAACAATTGATAAATCAAGCATATGCAAGCATATAAAGTAAATAAGAATTTGGATATATGAGAGTTTCAAAAGATTACATTGTTCCCCAACAACAAAGGGTTTAGTTCACCATAGTCATGGTGAAACTAGATGAAATATAATGGAAGAATGGAAAAGCAAACCCTAGATTTGATAAAGTGGAGCCTAAGCATCCAAGAAATCTCCTCCAAAGGTGTAAAGCTGTTGTGGACGTTGTTCTCTGCCAAAAGAATTACATTTGGATTCTCACTAGGACTATATATAAGCCAAAAAGATAACAGAAAGATCTCAAAATCCAAAATATAAAAACAGACAACCGCCCAAGCGCCAAAATTGGCCGCTCAACGGTTTGCCTCAACACACGCCACCGCCCAGGCGCCTAAAATGACCGCTGAGCGTTTGCCTCTTGTCGCTCTGGACGCTCAGCGTCACCGCCTGGGCGCCAAACAATACTTTTCCTCGAACTAGAACGTTCAGCGGTGGAATTTACCGCTGAGCGGTTCACAGACTCTTCTTTTCTTCCTTTTTCTCCTTCATTCTTGAGTCTATGACCTTCCTACTTCATTTCCATCTTTAATTTTTATCAAAAACCCTGCAAAACAATGCAAAACAAGCATAATATCTATAGAAACAACTTTTGACTCTCATGTGACACAACTTAAGAGTTTTACTTGCTTCTAAGCTCATTTTAAGCTACAAAGGGTGTGATTTAATATCAAATTTATGCATGAAAATAACGGTTTTGAGACCGTTATCAGATATATAATACATATTAACATTATCTAGGAAATCATATAACTATAAAACTATCTAGTGACAAACCAAATTTAGTGAAGAACCCGCTACACATTCACAATCAGGAGTCCAATCCCTGGTGGGCTAGAGGTTTGATAACAAATATCTGCAAGGAAATAAAATTGCAAGATGTTCAGCCATGGTCTAAATCCCAAACAGAAATAGAAATGAAATAGTTTCCTAGCAAGGTGTGATTTCGGTTTGTGCACTTTCTGTGCTGCTTAAAAGGTTGAACAAGTCCAAAATGATGTTTAAAACTTCATAGCACTATTCATTTGGTCATATATGAGCCTATATGCAGAATTGCTTCTTAAACCATCACATTTATAGTCAAAATTGGAATAGAATTAGTGAATCTGTACTTTAAGTTGTTTTTGACTCATTTTAGAGTTTAGATACATCTATAATCACAACACAAAGATGTTCCAAATTGCAGTATCGAACTTAAGCTACTTCCATAGAATTTTGATTACCAAACCACTCAATTGAGGCCACTTTTGTGGTGCAAAGTTGAAAGTTCAAATTTGTTTTTCAAAATTGTGCATTCTAATTGATTTGGATTGTAGAAAAAGCTAGGCTCTGTGATTTAAATCAAAAATAAAGCGAATAAGAAGTTATATCAATTATTAAAAAGCAATTAGAACCTGTACAATCAAGATTAAAGGCCTTCAAAAACAAAAATCAAAAACTGAAGTTTCTTTAACTGTTTTTGGTTATGGTTTTAGTGTGAATTACCATTCTTCATATACCTTGTATTCATTCTTTTCACAATTAATGAGAATTACACTCTTGCTTACTATTTCTTCTCTCACGCTCTGCACTACCTTTGTTCTTTTCTCTACATAATCATTTCCCAACTCACTACATAAATCAAATTATTAAAAACCAAACCAGATTCAAGTGTTGCAAAAATAAAATGTTCAGCATGTCCTTTTTTTTAGTTTACATTGGATTAAGCTATTGATTTCATGAGCTATTATGTTCTCCATGGATTTCATGAGCTATTGAAGATAAAAAGATGAGTGATGAAGTTAAGTATTTTACATGGGTTTCTTGAACCTTGTACAAGTTACATTGTGGGTGTTATCAAAGTAAGAAATAGAAAGGAATGAGATGAAGATGATGAAAGTTGAATTGGTGAAGAATGGGGAGAATGGGGCTATATTCGAGATGTTGATGTAGAGGGTTGGGTTTAACTAAAGTTAAGTGGAGGGAGAGAATGCTCTTGGCCTAGCTTCAGCCTTAGACACATTGAAGGTATACTTTGATATTTTTAAGGGTGTTGTGATGGTCTTCTTCCAAGAGGCCATTTCGGTGGAAGGGTGAAGAACAAGGTATGCAAGGGTAAGAAGAATATGCAGCAGAGAGAACACAAGAGAGGAGAAAGAGAAAGAGAGATAGAAGGTTTTGATGACAATAAGCTCCCATAAACCGTGAGAGGAATAAGCATACATAACTTAATTTTATAACCATTCCAAAGCAACTTAAATGAAATAAGACAAAAAAATAAATAAATTGATGACCATAATACTATTATTCCAATTAAGGTTTATACATATGTGAGTGGACGTTTCATAATCATTAATCAAGGGTGCATGGTCCTCACTATTCAAGACTTCCACTAACAACACACAAGCAAAGCCAAAGTATAAGGTCATCAAATAAGACGTTATGAATCATAAACATATTACATAATGACAAAGCACTAAAGGTTATCATATCATTCATACCATCACTAACCAATTGTGTAAACAAAGAAATTACCTAATACAGACAAAGGGAAATATGCACACACCAACTACTCAAGTTGTAGTAAAGAATCACGTCTCTGTTCACCTTCAACGTGCCTCACCAATTGCCTGGAAAACGCTAGACAGTCAGTGCCTATAACGAATTTAACAAATGAAAGACACATGACACAAACGTAGACTCTAGTATGGAACCAAGGGAACAAACGTAAACTCAAATGAACTCATTCACTTCTTCTCATTGTTAGAAAATGGAAACAAATTGAATAGAAAACAGGGGCATCAATTTTCAATGTTACAACTTACCTCCACAGCAGGAACTCTCCACAACCTCCCTCGACGAATGCAAGGAGGACTCCGGCAATCTTCGTTCACCACGGCAGCAAAGGAAAAGTGAGCTCCAAAACCTCGTAGCAACGTGCCTCAACCAATATAATCCAAGGACAGTGTCAATTGCTGATGACCAGCCCTTGACCACAGGAAATCAAGAAATCATTGACACACTTAGCGATTCTGGGAAGGATCCTCTACGAATGGCTCTGCCTCTACACGTGAGGGAAAGAGATGGACACTCTGCGAAACCCTCCAACGAAGTGCCTCAGTGCAAATGAACCCACCAGCAACGACAGAACGAAGTGCCACCAAAGATGGGGGGTCTGTGACTGCCTGCGAAAACGAGGGAGAATGCTTGAGTGAGGGTTGTCTGGCTGTGGGCAAGGGTTCTCTGGCTAAACGAAAGGTGTATTTGGCTCAAAGAAAGGTGAATGGTGGTGAGGGTTTGAACTCTCAAAGAAAGCAATAGAAAGTTTGGCTCAAAATGAAAGTTGGGTGAGGGGAAACCCAGGTTTGGAGCTGATTACTTGAGCACCTTACCGAGAGTCATATATCCTTCGGTAAGTTAATTCATCAACCCTTTACTGACGGCATAGAGGCCTTCGGTAATTCAGCGTGCCTTTACCGAAGGCCTAGGGGCCTTCGATAATATTCCTTCGGTAATTTGCGCGTTTCTTGTAGTGTACAACTATGAACATGGCTACCTTGTTTGGCAAGTTACGGGAACATGAGTTGGAACTTGGTAGATTAAAGGATGAACAGGAGATTGAAGAAAAGAAGTCCATTGCTCTGAAAGCCTCAAGCAAGAACAACACAGAAACAGACATGGACGACAAAGAATTGATGACCTTGATGGTAAGAAAGTTTAGTCGACTTATGCAAAATGATAGTCAACTGTCTAACCATGCAGGTCAAAGAAAAAAGAAGAGCTTCAGTACAAATGTTGTCCAGTGCTATGAATGTGGAAAAGAAGGTCACATCAAGCCGGATTGTCCTGACTTACAGCCGAAGCAAAAAGGAAAGAAAAGATTCCCTCAAGACAGAAATATGAGAAAAAAGGAGCCTACATTGCTTGGGAGAACTCATATTCTGAGAAATCAAGTGATGAAGATTCTGATCAAGAGGAGGAATCAAATTTGTGCTATATGACAGGTGTAACATGGGACGACTATGACAGTGATGCAGACATATCAAGTGAACTAGTGGAATTCAAATATGATCTGCTGCAAGATGCATTCAAAGAGTTACATGTTGAAGCCATGCGACTGCAATATAAGGTAAATCGACTGAGCTCTGAAAGAAGAGACTTTAAAAATAGAATTAAAGACCTTGTTGCAGAAAATGAGAAATTAGAAAAAGAATTGAATGAAGCTTTGTTATCTACTAAGAATGTAGAAGTTAAAATTGTCACTATAGAAAAAGCTTGTGAAAACGGTCCTACTCATATTGAAAATATAGATTACTTGACTAGCACGATAGCTAAGTTTACTCAAGGTAGAGACAACTTAGATGCTGTTTTAAACTCATCTGGAAGAATTATAAATAGGCAAGGAATTGGCTACAAAGGTCAACCTAACAGAACCAATGCTAGGAAATTTACTAAGTTAAGCAAACCTGCTAGAGATGCATGTTTTTATTATAATCGTATTGGTCATACTGTTAGAAATTGTTATTATAGAAATGTTGTTGTTCCTAAAGGATTATGTGTTTGGATACCAAAGGAACATGTAACAAGGATTAGCAATCAAGGATCCAAAGTCAAATGGGTACCAACAACCAAAACTTAATTGTTTTTCAGGATATACAGCTGATGCAGAATTGATCTCAAGGATGAATCAACTATGAACATATCAAATAACCTTGAGAATCTACAACTGGTAAATCTGTATCTATCTGCTGCATCATGCTCATATTGATTGATTGTTGCTGAATGATTGTTTGTGCTATGTGCTTAACTGATTGATTGATTGAATTTGCTTGAAAATGTTTTTCTCGAGTCACAATCGACTCCAATATTAATTTAATCGACTGTATTACATGATTATGGTTAAAACTCTGTTTTTGAACTTGTTTGAAATGTTAAATTGATTGTTTTGTATGTTAAATTGATTGATTGATTGAACTTGTTTGAAAATGATTTTCTCGAGTCACAGTCGACTCCAATATTAATTAAATCGACTGAGTTACATGACTGTGTTTAAAACTCTATTTTTGAGCGTCAGAATTTAAACATAGGGTTTAAGAATAATCTTTGGCGCGTTTTCCTTCTATAAATGGATATGATAGTATGAGGTATTCACATACATCTTGATAAACAAAACCCTTTTTCTGATTCTGGTGAAACCCTTCCTTCACACTACTCAAATGGCTGCCTCATCATCAAGACCCGGAAAGCGTCCTATGTCCGCAAGAAGAGAGGCTGATCCTTTTGGATGGTTCAGTGACGATGATCAGAGGACTGACTTTATTTGCAAATAGGGGTTCAAAGAAGTCTTGAGACACAAATGTATAAATACTGCATTCTACAAGAATGAAGGTTTCAAATTCCAAGAATGGCTGGCCAGAGACAACCTGACAAAGTTCGTTTAATTACAAGGTGAATGCTACCCAAATTTAGTCAAAGGAAACAATTTGATATTGATATTGTTATAAACAATACCATTTGGGAAAATGTTGCTGGACTACAAAATGAAGGACTATCTTCACATTATGGGATTGCTAGTTATGATGGCAGAGGGTATACAACACTATGCTAAGGAAACCTGATCCATCAAAGTGTTTGAATGATTTCAACATTAGAATTCTTCTAATGGATGAGTGCATATGCGCATATATAATGACTTGGATACTGCTTCCTAGAGAAGATGATCACAATCTGCTTACAGATGAAGATATTTACCTAATATGTGCTTTATCATCTGGTATTCAAACGAATTGGGTGTTTGTTGTTCGTGATCACATGATGAAGTTTACTAGAAGCAAAGGATTATGTCTACCGTATGGAGTACTTATCAGCAAAATATTGAAGATGAAAAAATTAGACATCACAAATGAAAGAGTCATTCACTACAAGAAGTGTAATGTTATGGAAACTCAGTTTTTAGACTCTGTTGGGATCATCAAATTAAGAGATGAATGGACAATGGTTGATGACATCCCATCTACATTTGAAATGGATCCTCTAAAAATTGATGCCACAGGATACAATTCTCACCCATCAAGCATCTTTGAAGGCCATGTAGATAGAAGATTTGACCGACTGGAAAACAAACTATACCTGGTGCAAAAATCTCTATCGGACCTTCACAAGAAAATGGATTATGCACTCAGGATAAAAGCTTTTGAAGAATCATCTATTGATGACACGGACAATGGTATAAATAGTACTGACAAGAAGATTGAAGAATCATCTGAATCAGAATAGTGTTCTATTTATCCAGCTGTGTGTTGAGTCCTAGTTTATGTTTTCAGTTTGTGAATGGCATATAAAGCCATCTTTTGTTGCTTTCCTTTGTTTTGTTTTGATTTGTTTTCCTTGTTCCAATCTCACCATTGTAATATCTTTTATTCAAGGAAATGAAATTAGTCATTTTGAATCAATCCAATTACTTAATCTGTTTGAACAATATCTGATATATTAGTTGATTGATTCGACTATGTCCTGTTTGAAGTCAACTATCCTTATTCTGTCATACATCTTTACATATTGACTTCGTTGTTATTTGGTAATAATTCTTGCTTAACCATTATGCTTGATCTAGAAAAGGTTGTTGAAAGGTTTTGCAGGAAGGCCATTGCTTTGGAAATCTATAATTGGAATTCAACATTTGGTTATATCTTTACTGTTTGCTTAAATCATATACAATCTGCTATTATCTCTACTTTTATCTATTGCAATATCTGAATTGAGATAATATTGTGAGATTGTTGAAGCTTGTATCATTGCGTATCTATGTTGCTTGATATTATGACTTTGATACAACTCTGTGCTTAAACTGTTGATAAATCTGTGATATACTACATTTTGCCCTTGAATTGATTTTATTACTCATGCATAATGACAGGTGAGAGCATCATTCTATTTTACAACTGCATATCATTCTAATGCATCTCAGATTTCTAATCTGCATAAATATCTGAAGCATTCCTTTTTTGTTAATGCACAAAGGGGGAGAGATAATGTGAGAGTATGAGAGCAAGCATAAATGCTTTGTGAAAGGGGGAGAATTATCTGTCTCATACTTTATCTGCTTGATATTTTGCTGAATCTACAGAGTAATTGAACTGTATTAATTGTTTATGATATATGCTATTACTCTATCATGTGTTGAATTGTACAAACATGGTTGAGTTATTAATCATGCTTGTGCATCATCAAAAAAAGGGGAGATTGTTGAGATTGTTGACAACACAAACTCTATATCGAACTAGTTTTTGATGATGACAACACAATGCTTAATAACAGTACACATGTTGCAGTATTACATGTTCTTATTCTGAATTAATTGTCTTTTCTGCTGAACATGATTTGATGTACTGTGATGTATGTTCCTATGATTGATTATGTGATATATTTGTGGAACATCATTGTATGAATATGTGGAATATGAACTGGTTGATTAAAAGCATTTTATTTCACATTTCTGGAAGTGAAAGATCACAAGCACCTTTATGAACTTATAATTGTGTGACAAAGTTCTAGTCCAGTCGAATACACCAATAATGGATTCGACTATTCTAAAACCTTTGTACATTTTTTGAGAATCAGTGTTGCATGATGTTTTTGAGTAGAAAATAATTTCAAAGTGTTTTTACATGTATCAGTCGACATTGTATAATGCATATTCGACTGTGTTATTGATCTATTTTCAAATTCTGTTATGCTTACACGCTCCAACGACTATATTTTTGAAAGTTAGTTAAGCATTGATGACTTGGTCAACTGTAATGAATGTGTGTTGATTTTTGTTGACTGAGAGCCTCTGTGTTGACTGTCTGTTATAACTGTATTAATACAGTCGACTGAATATGTAGGCTATTCGATTGAGAAACAATCTGACAGACAGAAAACTATGAATAGACAGAACACGAGTTGCTGTGAGACTTTTGACACTCTAACACTTTCATTTCTTGTTTCAGATTGAATTCTCTGTGTTAAGCTCCAAGAATTCTCCAAGAAGACGGTGGTGATCTTTCTTGAGAGAGATTCAAAGGGAGAAGGCTTATGCGCTGACTGTGTGATCATTATCTGCACGAAGAAGGTGCTTTTTGATTGATCTTTGAAGGCTTGGCATCTTGTAAAGACTGCTGCGTTGATTGAAGGCTTGGCATCCTGTGAGGACTGCTGTGTTAGGCTTGGCATCCTGTGAAGAGTGCTAGTTACACGTTGAGGATTGTTCGACGTGGGTTCAGATTGCAGTAGAGGGGATTCTTGTTGCATGTCAAAAAGGTAAACAAACCAAATCTTCATTTTCATCCAAAAGCATGATTTCTACTTCAAAACCTTTAGAACTGTTGCATATGGACTTATTTGGTCCGTTTAAAATTAAAAGTTTTGGTGGAAATTACTATGCTCTTGTAATTGTTGATGATTTTACTAGATTTACTTGGACTTTCTTTTTAACTTTGAAAAGTGAAGCCTTTAAAACTTTTAAATCTTTTGCTAAACACATTCAAAATGAAAAAGATTTGAAAATCAAAACCTTGAGAAGTGATCACGGTGGTGAATTTGAAAATGAATCTTTTGCAAAATTTTGTGAAGAATATGGCATTACACATAAATTTTCAGCACCTAGACTCCCCAACAAAATGGTGTTGTTGAAAGGAAAAACAGATCATTAGAAGAATTAGCTAGAACGCTTATGAATGAATCTAATGTGCCAAAATATTTTTGGGCTGATGCAGTTAGTACTGCTTGTTATGTATTAAACAGAATGCGTATTAGGCCAATTCTAAAATTAACTCCTTATGAACTATTAAATGGCAGAAAACCAAATGTGTCTCACTTGAAAATTTTTGGATGCAAATGTTTTATCTTGAATAATGGTAAAGATAATCTTGGTAAATTTGATGCAAAATTTGATGAAACAATTTTCCTAGGATATTCTTTGACTAGCAAAGCATATAGAGTATTCAATAGAAGAACTTTGATAATTGAAGAATCAATGCATGTTGTCTTTGATGAGATAGTGGACCTTGAGGAAAATCCTCTTGAGTCAAATAAACCTATTGTAAGTGATGAGGATTATTTAAGGTAAGCTCTTGAAGAAATGTATCTAAACGAGAACTATCCTTCGGAATTTCAAGAAACACCTCAAGCTGTTGATTCTAAAAGCTATCAACAACCAAGAGGACTATCTTTGGACAACATCATTGGAGATATATCAAAAGGGGTAACTACTAGACACAATCTTAATAATTTTTGTCTAACTGTAGCTTTTGTGTCTCAGATAGAACCCAAGAACATAAAGGAAGCTCTTCGAGATGATAAGTGGTGCGTTGCTATGCAAGAAGAGCTAAATCAATTTGAAAGGAATGAAGTTTGGGAACTTATTCCAAAGCAAGATGATTATCAAGTCATAGGAAGAAAATGGGAATTTAGAAACAAGCTTGATGAGGATGGAAACATCACAAAGAACAAAGCAAGGCTAGTTGCAAAAGGCTATTGTCAAGAGGTAGGTATAGACTATGATGAAACATATGCACCGGGAGCCAAGTTAGAAGCAATTAGATTATTACTTGCATATGCATCTTTGCTGAAATTTAAACTGTATCAAATGGATGTGAAAAGTGCTTTTTTAAATTGTTTTATAAAATAAGAGGTGTATGTTAGTGAACCTCCTGATTTTGAGGATTTCAAATATCTTGACCATGTTTATAAATTGAAAAAGGCTCTGTATGGTCTTAAACAGGCACCTAGGTCTTGGTATGAAAGACTTAATACCTTCGTAATTGATAACGACTTTTCCAGAGGTAAGGTTGATTCAACCTTATTTATTAAGAAAGTAGGTAAACACATTTTGATTGTGCAAGTTTACGTAGATGATATTATATTTGGGTCTACTGATAACTCCTTGTGTGAAGAATTTGCACAAATAATGCAAGGTGAGTTTGAGATGTCTATGATGGGTGAACTGGATTTCTTTTTAGGATTACAAATAAAGAAAATGAATGGAGGTACCTTTATCTCCCAAACCAAATATTGTAGGGAAGTTCTTAAGAAATTTGGTATGGATACTTGCAAAGAAGTAAATACACCTATGGCAACTTCATGTTATTTAGATAAGATTGAATCTGGTGAAGGAATAAATGAAACTATGTTTAGAGGTATGATAGGATCTCTACTGTACCTAATTGCTAGTAGACCAGATATTATGCAGAGTGTATGTGTTTGTGCTAGGTACCAAGCCAATCCTAAAGAATCTCATTTGACTGCTGTCAAAAGAATCTTAAAATACCTTAAGGGAACTACGTCTTTGGGACTTTGGTATCCCTCTCATGCTTCACCTAGTTTAATAGGATATTCTGATGCAGATTATGGGGGTTGTAAAATTGATAGAAAAAGCACTAGTGGAACCTGTCATTTTCTAGGTTGTTCTTTAGTGTCTTGGCACTCAAAGAAACAAGCGTGTGTAGCTTTGTCTACCACTGAAGCTGAATATATTGCTACTGGCAATTGTTGTGCCCAAATTTTGTGGATGAAACAACAACTGGAAGACTTTGATATCTTCCTTGATCATATTCCATTAAAATGTGATAATAATAGTGCTACAAATCTAACTAAGAACCCCATAATGCATTCAAGAACTAAGCACATTGAGATAAGACATCATTTCTTGAGAGACCATATTCAAAAGGGAGACTGCCAAATTGAATATATTGATACCGTACATCAATTAGCTAATATTTTCACAAAGGCACTGCCTAAGGATAGATTTTATGAGCTTAGAAGAGAGCTAGGAGTGTTAGATATGTCTTAAGATCAAAGCTTATGAAAATTTTTCAATTTTCGCAAGGTTAGCGTTTTTAATCAATTATCACAAGGTAATAATCGATTATTTTTAGCTTTTAGGAATCCCTTAATTGCAGATAATCGATTATCTCATAGAATAATCGATTATTTAAACTCAAACTCAATTATGGAAAATTATGAACAGATAATCGATTATCTTCAGGCATAATCGATTCTTGTGCAATTTCTGGTAAGTGACTGATAAACAGATAATCGATTTTCTCTAGCAATAATCGATTATCACGCAAACAATTTCAAAAATAAAGTCGTTGAAGAGTCCCATAACGGCTATAAATGGCCATAAACGGCTAGTTTTTCCATTTGTGTTATAAATAGCCCCCTATAATCGATTAATGGTCACTTCTTTGCACCCAGAAACCCCCAAAATCAGATCTGAAACTGATTTCTTCATCTTTCTCAAATTTTTCCTTTCTTCTTCAAACTTTCCATGGCTGAATCCAGAAGAACCCGTAGAAGAAATGCTGGTGCCTCTTCCTCTCAGCCATGTCCTGCAACCATTGATGGGTGGATCTCGGATCAAGAAAAGCATGCGGATTATGTCAATTCTTCGCAAGAGAGGCGAATCATGGCGGTAAAGTATATTCGCCTTGACTTTTATCGTTTCTATGGATTTCAGTTTCCGGATCTTTTTGTTGGTCAAGGTCTCATAACAGTCTTCTATTTCAATTTGAGATATCTAGACGGGATTATATCCACCAAAGTGAAAGGCGTCCGCATAATTTTGGATGATGATGTGTGGACCAACGTTGCTCAACTTACCATCTGGGATGATGCTGTGAAAGTTCATCTTGGAATTCCAGACTTCAACCGACTTTTGGCTTTTCAATCTATCTTATTCCATCCTGAACAGCAGACCAACCGTAGGCAACTGCTTGTTGGTGGTTTCAAGGTTGACGAGAGGATGATTCATTATTTGATTGTATGGATACTGTGTCCTAGAGCAACCAATCATGCCCAATGCTCTGAGCAGGATCTGCTTCTTCTGTATGGGATCTTAAATCACATACACATTGATTGGCCTGCTCTTATTGCTGACACCATGGTAAAAGCTAAGAAATCTCATTCCTATCATTTTCCTTATGCTTTTCTCATCTCTAGAATTCTAGAATACAAAGGTGTTAATGTGGAAGGAGAACATGTTCAAGCACTTCATGTTATTGGTTCTAAAATTGGAGACACCACTTTTCGCCAAATGGGATTTGTTACTCGGGGAAATGCAATTATTCATAAAGATGATGATCATTCAGATGCTAATGAAGAAGACGACATGGACACTCACATGGCAGAACTAGTTAATGTTGTTGCTCCTTCTGATGCTGGTCCATCTAACATGCCCTCATCCTCCTCACTTACCATGGAAGAACATTTTGCTAGATTGTCTAAGCAAATAGAGGATTTAAGTCTAGCACAGAAAACTCACTTTGAAGAAAGTTATGAGTGGCAACAAGCTCTTGACGAATACATGGTTGATCAATTTCTTGATCTTGATGTTCGCCTAACCAACATTGAAACTCATCTAAACATTCAACCACCTGAGAGATCCCCTAGCCCTGAGTTTTAGAGATAGGTTTCTATGTTAGTATGTTTTGTTGTTTGATTGTTGATGCTTCTATGTTTTGTTCTAGTATGTTTTTCTTTATAATGTTAATGTACTCCTTTCTTTTATGAATAAACTGATCTTTTGTTTTTCATACATACATTGTTTAATTAAGGGGGAGATCATATTAAGGGGAGCTTTGTTACATTAATATTTTTGCTTATGATAAAAAAGGGGGAGAAATATAATAAAAGGGGAGAAGTATAATATAAGTTGATACAGGTATTACTAACTCCGTTATTGTCTGTTAGCTTTGTATGTTTTGTAGGAAGGCCAAAGTTGCTTTTAAAACTTGAATTTTTGATCATCATGAAAAAGGGGGAGATTGTTACCAATGAGGAGCATTGGTAAATCTTGAAGTTAATTGTTTTGATGATGCTACAAGAAGTTTAACCTAAAGAAGATATTTGAGATATTTTTTAAAAGCAATTTGTAGAATATGAATGTAGTAGGAAAGTCCTCAAAATTTGTAAAACTTGTATTTTAGATAATGTACTGAAATTATCGATTATGAGGAGCAATAATCGATTATCATGAGTCTTTCAGGAATAATCGATTATCACTCCAAATAATCGATTATCACAGGTCTGTTTTTAAAACTGCCTAAGTTATTTTTGACAAACCTATAACGGACTTGAATAATCGATTATCACTTACAATAATCGATTATTACTAGCAGTTGGGACTTGACCTTTGATATTTAGACTGGCTGGTTATATATTGGACTAAGGAGAATTTTAGAAGTAACGTTGTTGAACAAAAAGCTATTAGAGAATACTGTTTGTCAGAGGAAGTTCTCAAAAGCTATAGTTCAAGTTCCCTTGCTTGGTCTCGTGAATAGGAGAAGCTCGCGTTTCGTGTGTCGATAGTCGGAACGGTTCTCTTCGAGTTAGCAAGGTGCTCTGCCTGGTCTCGTGAATAGGAGAAGCTCGCATTTCGTGTGTCGATAGTCGGAGCGGTTCTCTTCGAGTTGGAAGAGTGTTCTTCTTCCAGTTCGTTCGTCGAAGGAAGGTTTAATCATATTTTTATTCATTACTGTTGAAATCTGAAAAATTATTTTTAGTGAAACTGTTAATCACTTTTTATAGTGATTAACGACTGGACGTAGATTCTTTTGAATCGAACCAGTATAAAAATTACTTGTGTTATTTTTCTACTCCCTACACTCTTTAATTTTATTTGCACATTAACTGTTTGACAAATTTTCTCTTAGAAAATTTATTACTGAAAACTGACCATTTTAATTTAAAGTGACCGAACACGCTTTCCGCTAATTTAAGTTTTATTCCGTTGCGTTATACTTTCTCGCTGATACCAACCAACATTTATATCACTTATGCCTTAGCACTTTTATATAAAATCAAAAACAAAATATATACAAACAAGTCAAATTTAATCAATTTACACTACTCGAAAAGTTAAACCACGAGTCCCCAACAACGGCACCAAAAACTTGTTAATCCCCTGCAAAACCCTGCAAAACATCAATTCTCATCAAAACCCTGCAAAACAAGCATAATATCTCTAAAAACAACTTTTGACTCTCATGTGACTCAACTAAGTGTTTTACTTGAGTCTTAAGCTCATTCTAAGCCATAAAGGATGTGTTTTAATATCAATTTTAAGTATAAAAATAACGGTTTTCCAACCGTTTTCACCTGTGCCGAATTTCTGTTACTTTTTTGGCTTATAAATAGACCCAGTGCGATTTCAGAAGTAATCTTTTGGCAATCAGAGATGTCCAGAGCTATTCTTCACTCCTTGAAGGAGGTTTTTGGATGCGGGAGCTCCGAATCACCAATTCTAGGGTTTATTCTTCCATTCTTATCATTAATTCCTTCTAGTTTCACCATGTTTATGGTGAACTAAACCCATTGTTGTTGGGGAACAATGTAATCTTTTGAAACTCTCTTATATTGAAATTCTTGTTTTATTCACATGCTTGTATTATCAATAGTTTGGGTTTCCTTATCCGATTATCATGCTTGCATCGTTTAACTCATTCAGTGTATTGATCCTTGATTTTGTCGATACGGGAACGTACAGAGAAGTCTCGAACTGATAGGAATTCTCTTGGTTAAGCAATACTACCTAGGAATAGGAGTAGGACGGTCAATTTCTTTAAACTTCTGTTTATCATGCGTTATTGATTACTTAGGGAGACTAGGAATGGTAAACTAGTAATTGATAATAGGCTCTCATCGCCGAGGAATTGAGTTTTGAGTAGATTAGATAGTTGCATGACATTGATAATAAAGCAAATTTAACAAGAATAGTAAATATAGGAGAGTGGATAAAGATGAAATTGTAAACCCCAACAACTCCATTAATTCATAGTCTTCTTTTCCAACTGATTCAAATTTGCATTTGCATGTTTCAATTATGTTTTGCATCAACCTTATAAATTATTTTTCTTTCAAGTCTTATAAAATCAATTCACATGAACGTCTAGGCCATTGAGTCCTTTGGGAGAACGATACTCGGTCTTACCGTTTATATTACTTGATAACGATCTGATACACTTGCCAGGGGCTTAACAGGTTAGCATCCTTAATGACTGCTGTATTGGACCTGTTGTACAGGGGATAGACTCGTGGAGTCTGGTTCACTTTGAGGACTGTTCAAAGTGGTGATTAGCAGATTGCAGGAGAGGGGACATCTTACTGCAAGTCTTGCTATTTTTGTTGCCTATATTTTGGTTAAGGATTAGAGAGGAGATTTATATTTTTGATGTGGAGGTCTTCTATAAATTCCTTGTTGTAAAAATTGCAACCATTATAGTGCATTTGCTTCTTGGGTTGGAAGGACACTGGATGTAGGCATTGTTGGCCAAACCAGTATAAAAACCAGTGTTTGATTTTCTCTATCCCTGCACTTTTACTTTACAGTCGACTTTACTTTTAGCGCAGTCAACTACGTTTTTCCGTTGCATACAAATTTTCATTACTTGCATTTCAAGAAAGTTTGAAAAGTTTAATACTTTGTTTGAAAGATTGAGAAAAGACTTTGTTTTTTATAAACCACCAATTCACCCCCCTCTTGGTGTAAAAAGAATCCTACCTGTTTACCAACAAATACATCATCTTCAGGACTTCCATTAAACGCTTTTTTCAATCTACGGTAAGGGTGAAGATAACTAGTATTTTCTATACACAGTTTTCTAGCCATGCTTCAGTTGAAGATAACTAGTATTTTCTTCACAAATCGGACATGCAAAATGACCTTTGACACTGTAACCACTCAAGTTCCCATAGGCTGAGAAATCATTTATGGTGCAAAACAACATTGCACGCAAACGAAAGTTTTCTTCTGAATATGAATCGAAGACCTCGACGCCCCTTTCCCACAACATTTTTAAATCGTCAATTAAGGGTTGTAGATAAACATCAATGTCATTTCCAGGTTGTCTAGGACGAGATATCATCATCGACAACATCGTGTATTTTCTCTTCATGCACAACATAGGAGATAGATTGTATATCATCAAAATAACTGGCCATGAACTATGTTTTCTACTTAAGTTGCCATAAGGATTCATACCATCGGTAGCAAGTGCAAGTCTTAAGTTTCTTGGCTCTGCACTAAATTCCGGAAATGTGGCATCAAAGTTATTCCATTGTGGGGAATCAGCTGGGTGTCGAAGAAGATTATCACATTTTCTTCCATCGACGTGCCACCTAAGATTCTTCCCATCTTCTTTAACAGAAAACAATCGTTTCAACCTCGGTACTATAGGTAAATACAACACGACCTTAGCCGGTGGACCTTCATTCTATTCATAATTATTTCCATCAAGTTTCTTCTTAAATCGTGACGAACCACACGTCGGACACACCTTCATTGAAGCATACTAATCTTTATACAATACAAAGTCATTAGGACATGCGTGTATCTTTTGGTATTCCAAACCCATTGGACATAGAATTTTCTTTGCGTCATAATTACGTATAGGTAATGTGTTATTTTCTGGAAGCATCTCCTTCAGTAACTCTAACAATTTCGTGAAACTTTTATCAGTCCATCCGTTTCTTGATTTCAAACAAAACAATTTCAAAGTAGCCGATAACCTTGTAAAATTGATGCATCCTGGATACAACTCTTGCTATGAATTGTTCTTAAGACTATCATATAAATGAGCTCTTCCAAAATTTTCTTTGCCAACGTCACGTACCATTTCGTCTAAATGATCACTCGTCCATTCTTTGACGTAATCCGAACCTCTTAAAGTTGTTGGCTTATATAATACTTCCTCATGCCAAGTCCAAACTGTATAACTTCTCATTATTCCATAGATGAACAGATGATCACGGATGTTGTCCAAGTCTTGATGTACTTGATTGAGACAACGAACACAAGGGCAAAAATATGCCCCGTTCACTGGTTTTACGTGTTCTTTAACATATAGTATGAACTCAGAAACCCCTCGGTTTCACTAATACGACGCTGATGAATCCAGCTTTGATCCATACTCTAGTACTCTAAAAGGAAATAATCTAAAGAAAAAAATAAAAACTAACTTATGTAGACATAAAGAACCAAAAATAAATATCTATCATAGGTAAGAGATATTGAAGGAAAAAAAAACATACTTGAAATGGTGTCCTTGGAGAAGATGATGAGGTTCACTGACCACATACGAAAAACAACCTAAAGATAAACGAAAACAATCGATCAACCTTAGAAATGTGAACGAAATGACATTACAAAGACAGAAACTACTTAAAAATAACCTTCATTATTTATCGCAGTCGTCCGCGAAGAAGAAAGTTCAAGTAGAAATGGAAGCGTGAACAAACAGTGAGACTGTGTTAAGTTTTTAATTCAATAAATAATTGAAGCGTGAACTAGGTTGATTATGGAAAAAGAATTGAATGAAGTTTTGTTATCTGCTAAGAATGTAGAAGTTAAAATTGTTACTGTAGAAAAAGCATGTGAAATTTGTCCTACTCATATTGAAAAGATAAATTACTTGACTAGCACGCTAAATTAATCAAGGTAGACACAACTTAGATGCTGTTTTAAACCCATCTGGCAGAATTATAAATAGGCAAGGAATTGGCTACAAAGCTCAATCTAACAGAACCAATGCTAGGAAGTTTACTGAGTTAAGCAAACCTGCTAGAAATGCATGTTTTTATTGCAATTGTATTGGTCATACTGTTAGAAATTGTTATTATAGAAATGTTGTTGTTCCTAAAGGATTATGTGTTTGGATACCAAAGGAACATGTAACAAGGATTAGCAATCAAGGATCCAAAGTCAAATGGGTACCAACAACCAAAACTTAATTGTTTTGCAGGATATACAGCTGATGCAGAATTGATCTCAAGGATGAATCAACTATGAACATATCAAATAACCTTGAGAATCTACAACTGGTAAATCTGTATCTATCTGCTGCATCATGCTCATATTGATTGATTGTTGCTGAATGATTGTTTGTGCTATGTGCTTAACTGATTGATTGATTGAATTTGCTTGAAAATGTTTTTCTCGAGTCACAATCGACTCCAATATTAATTTAATCGACTGTATTACATGATTATGGTTAAAACTCTGTTTTTGAACGTTAGAACTTAAATGTACTAGGAACTCAGTTTTCTTTAAAAATGGTGCACATTGCATTATTCGTCTTTCTTCTTTAAAACACTACTATCCTTTCTGAGAAAGAAAGTTTCGTGAACTCTCATGGCTTCCTCAAGTTGCTTCATATCAAGAAACATAAGAAGGAATGACTGTCAATGCCTGATCTAACTGGATGGATTAGTGATGAAGCAACTCGGGAAAGATTCCTCGGTGGATCTGCAAAGACTATCGCCTCTCCTATGAACATTAATCTGAATATGTTCGAAAAGGTAGGATTCATGTTTCCTGAGTGGATAGAGAGACAAAACTTGTCATTCACTAGTGGAAAAACGCTGTTTAACGTCGGTTATTTTGGGCTTTTAACGTCACATATGGAACCAACGTCTATTCGGGTGACGTTAATTACACATCGGTCAGGATATGAGCGACGTCTATGTAAACATCGGACTATATAGGTCAGACGTCTATATAGACATCGGACTCTATAGGTCAGACGTCTAAAATGTCGCCGTATTTGATAGGATCTTTCTCCGCTTGAGGCCTCTCGAGTTGCTCCTGGCTTATGGTGATTCGAGTTTACAACTTTATATTTTAGTTGAAGAGAATGGATTGTACGTTTTTTTTTTTGTATTGGATGGTTTTAATAATGTAGTGGAGGGAATTAGAGGAGTGCAAAACGCAAGAAATCACCGTCCAAGAACGCTGCCGAAGGACACGAGCAAAACGCATTTTAATCGGTTGAAATGAAAGATAATTCATCAAAGACTAATGTAATCAGAGTAAAATTAATTTTAAATGGTGCAAAAGTGAGAAAATGAACCTGAAAAAAACATAGCCCGTGGAGAGAAAATGCGAGGACGACGATGAACAATGAGTGTGCGTAACTGCTGCCTCGCGTTCGCAGTGCTTTAATGCAGACATTTAGAAGTCGGTTCCCTCCATAACAGACGTCTACAGACGTCAGTTCCCCCCACAAAAGAAGTCTAAAAGGCTTTAGAGGTCAGTGTGGCGGAATCAGACGTCTATATGGAGTCAAAAAGTGACTTTTCAAATTTTTGGATTTAGGGTTTAGACGTCGGGTCCTCCAATAACTGACATCTAAAGTGCTTTAGAAGTCGGAGTGGCGGGATCAGACGTCTATATGGAGTCAAAAAATGACTTTTTAAATTTTTGGATCCAGGGTTTAGACGTCAGTTCCCCCCATAACAGACGTCTATAATATTTTAGACGTCGGGGGTCTCCCAACTGACGTCTATATGTCTGGCAGGTAGGTGAATATAGACATCAGGGCCCCTCCTAACTGAAGTCTATATGACTAAAAGAAATGACTTTTCACCCACCTGTCAGACATATAGATGTCAGTTAGGAGGGGCCCCGACGTCTAAAATATTATAGACGTCGGGGCACCTTCTAACTGATGTCTATATGGCCAAATTATTTACGAAAATGCTACCGATCATCAAAATACGTCGTGCTTACCCTTAACCGACGTCTAAGGGATGTCGTTAAATAGCATTTTGGCACTAGTGATTACTTGTGAAATTAAAGGGATGGTGGTACCCTGACCTTGTGAAAGTATTTTACCACAACTTGAGGATGAGTAATGACAACATCTGCTCAAGAGTAAAAGGAGTGGACATTGTAATTGACGACTCTTTGTGGAATGTAACTGTAAATCCACCGTCAGAAGGAGGTCTGTCACACATATCCTCTGCTCAAACCGATTTCTTATTCAACAAAAGGAAGTTATATAAGGAATGGCTAAGATTTCCTGGAAGATATTCAACTGCAAGATTTTATGCACATGAAGGTTTAAGGAAAGAAGAAACGCTAGTGGCTGTTCTTCTGGCTCGAGTCATATTACCTGGAAGAGTGAAAACTGACAGGATGACAAGTGAAGACATTTATCTTCTTCATGCTATCAAAAATAACATTCCAATTAACTGGTTAGAAGTTGTGTAGAATCATATGAAGCTCGCTGCTTTAAACAGATCACGTTGTCTTCCTTATGCAGTATTAGTGAGCAAGATATTGGAATTTCAAGCAGTACATGTCAAAAATGAGCGGAAGTGTCTGTGGGGTTTTTGACAAATACATTTGACCTTGACTCTGCTGTGTCTCTAGGAATTGTGAAAACCATTAATGGATGGAATTTCATGGGAGAAGAAGCTGAGTATAGCTCCGGAAGCAACTCTACAAACATAATGAATCATGCAACAAGTCATCAGAGTGAAAATACTCCTGATGAAAGCTTCATTGACTCTTTCTAATCTCATTCAAATAAGTGAAAGAATTGTCATGGTTTTTCTTTTGTTTTGTTTTGATTTTCCTTGTTCCAATCCCACCATTGTAATATCTTTTATTCAAGGAAATGAAATTAGTCTTTTGAATCAATCCATTTACTTAATCTGTTTGAATAATATCTGATATACTGGTTGATTGATTCGACTATGTCCTGTTTGAAGTCAACTATGCTTATTCTGTCACACATCTTACATATTGACTTCTGTTGTTATTTTGTAAAAATTCTTGCTTAACCATTATGCTTGATTAGAAAAGGTTGTTGAAAGGTTTTGCAGGAAGGACATTGCTTTGGAAATCTACAATTAGAATTCAGCATTTGCAAAAGCAATGCATTCGACTGATGATTTAAAGCATTCGAATGCGTCAAAATGGGTTAACAATTCCACATCTGGAATCTAGTTATATCTTTACTGTTTGCTTAAATCATATATAATCTACTATTATCTCTGATTTTTATGTGTTTCAATATCTAAATTAAGATAATATTGTGAGATTGTTGAAGCTTGTATAATTGCATATCTATGTGGTTTGATATTCTGACTTTGATAAAACTCTGTGCTTAAACTATTGATAAATCTGTGATATTTTGCATTGTGCACTTGAATTTATTTTATTACTCATGCATAATGACAGGGGGAGTATCACTGTTTTACACATTTTTTCATCACACACCTACATTTCAAAGGGAGTTTATACTGTTTTGTGATGAAATTGTGATTTAGAGAGCATCATTGTATTTTACAAACTGCATATCTTTTTGATGCATCTCTGTTTTCAAAATAGGCATAAATATCTGAAGCATTCCTTTTTTGTTAATGCACAAAGGGGGAGAGATACATATGTGAGTATGAGAGCAAGCATGAATGCTTTGTGAAAGGGGGAGAATAATTTGTCTCATACTTTATCTTCTTGATATTTTGCTGAATATGCAGAGTAATTGAACTGTATTAAATGTTTCTGATATATGATTTTACTCTGTCATGTGTTAAATTGTACAAACATGGTTGAGTTATTAATCATGGTTGTGCATCATCAAAAAAGGGGGAGATTGTTGAGATTGTTGACAACACAAACTCTATATCAAACTAGTTTTTGATGATGACAACACAATGCTTAATCACAGTACACATGTTACAATATTACATGTTCTTATTCTGAATCAATTGTCATATTTGCTGAAGATGTTGATGTACTGTGATGTATGTTCCTATGATTGATTGTATGATATATTTTTGGAACATGCTTGTATGAATATATGGAATATGAATTGGTTGATTAAAAACATTTTATTTCACATTTCTGGAAGTGAAAGATCACGAGCACTTTTGTGAACTTATATTTGTGTGACAAAGTTCTAGTCCAGTCGAATACACCTATAATGGATTTGACTATTCTAAAACCGTTGTACAGATTTTGAGAATCAATGTTGTGTGATATTTTGAGTTGAAAAGAATTTCAAAGTGCTTTTACATATGTCAGTCGACATTGTATATTGCATATTCGTCTGTGTTATTGATCTGTTTTGGAATTTTGTTATGCTTACACGCTTCAACGGCTATATTTTTGAAAGTTAGCTAAGCATTGATGACTTGGTCAACTGTAATGAATGTGTGTGGATTTTTGTTGACTAAGAGCCTCTGTGTTGACTGTCTGTTATAACTATAATAATCCAGTCGACTGAATTAGTAGGTTATTCGACTGAGAAACAATCTGACTGACAGAAAACTATAAATAGACAGAACACCAGTTGTTGTGAGACTTTTGACACTCTGTCACTTTCATTTCTTGTTTTAGATTGAATTCTCTGTGTTAAGCTCTAAGAATTCTCCAAGAAGACGGTGGTGATCTTTCTTGAGAGAGATTCAAAGGGAGAAGGCTTATGTGCTGACTGTGTGATCATTATCCGCACGAAGAAGGTGCTTCTTGATTGATCTTTGAAGGTTTGGCATCCTGTAAAGAATCCTGCCTTGATTGAAGGCTTGGCATCCTGTAAAGACTGATGCGTTGATTGAAGGCTTGGCATCCTAAGCAAACTGCTGTGTTAGGCTTGGCATCCTGTGAAGAGTGCTAGTTACACGTTGAGGATTGTTCGACGTGGGTTCAGATTGCAGAAGAGGGGATTCTTGCTGCAATTCTGGTTTTGTTGTGCAGCTATATTTTGGTTTTGGGTTAGAGAGGAGATTTATATTTTTGCGTGAGGCTTCTATGAATTCCTTGTTGTAAAAACCGCAACCATTATAGTGCATTTTCTTCCTGGGTTGGAAGGACACTGGATGTAGGCATTGTTGGCCGAACCAGTATAAAAACCAGTGTTTGATTTTCTCTATCCCTGCAATCTTTATTTCAGTCGACTTTATCTGTTTAGCAGTCAACTGTGTTTTTCCGCTGCATAGAAATTTTCATTGCTTGCATTTCAAGAAAGATAAAAAAGCTTTATACTTTTGTATAAAGATTGCGAAAAGATTTTGTTTTTGAACTAACACCAATTCACCCCCCTCTTGGTGTAAAACGAAGCCTACCTGTTTCCTAACAGAAATGACCACAGAGGATGTGTTTCTTCTGCATGGTATCAAGAATAACATACCCATCAACTTGGTGGAGGTGTTAAAAGATCACATGACTAAAGTTGCTCGTAGCAACGCTCACTATCTGCCTTATGTTGTTCTCATAAGCAATATACTTGTTCTTCAAGGAGTGAATACCTATGGAGAAAGGAAACATTCATGTACCTACACAAATGTCATAAATTGTAACACCCTTGTGTCACTAGTGTTGAGATTGTTGGCAACACAATTTCTATATCAATCTAGTTTTTGATGATGACAACACATTGCTTAATAACATGCATATGTTGTTTGGTGTTATTACATGTTCTTAGGCAAATTGATTGTTATATCTGTGAACATGATTATGTACTGTGTTACATGTTCCTATGTTGATTGATTGATATATATGTGGAACGTGTTCATATGCTTTATGTGCTATGAGCAATGCATTATTACAAATGTTTTACTGCACATATTTTAAAGCTGAAAACCACAAGCACTTTTATGAACTTATAACTGTGTGACAAAGTTCTACTGTAGTCAACTACATTATTAATGGATTCGACTATGCTAAAATCTTTGTGCAGATATTTTGAATAAGTGCTCTGTGAATTTTTGAGAAGAAAAGAATTTCAAAATGTTTTACATGGTTGAAGTCGACTATGTGTTTCACACATTCGACTGTATCTGTTATCTGATTTGGAATTCTATTATGCTCCTAGACTCTAATGGCTATATTTTTAAAAGTTAGTTGAGCATTGATGACTTAGTCAACTGTATTAAATATGTTTTGTTTTTGGTTGACTGTATGCTACTTAGTTGACTGATCTGTTATAATTGTCATAATACAGTCGACTGAATTAGTAGCGTATTCGACTGAGAATCTGCCTGAAGAACATAAATCTATAAATAGGCTGAACACAGGTTTGTTCAGAAGCCTTTTAATGAACTGAAAATTTTCATTTCTGTTTCAGATTTCTCTTAGCTCCAAGAATTCTCCAAGAAGACGGTGGTGATCTTTCTTGAACGAGATTCAAAGGGGAGATTTTCTGCGGTCACATTTGCTGATCATTATCTGCACAAGAAAGGTGCTTCTGTGTGATCATGTTCAAGGCTTGGCATCCTGTGAAGACTGCTGAACTATTTGTACGGCTTGGCATCCGTGAAGACTGCTGAATTTGTACCTGTTGATTGTAGGGGATAGTGCACTTTGAGGATTGTTCAAAGTGGTGTTTGACAGAATGCAGAAGAGGGGATTCTTGCTGCAATTCTTGCTGGTTTATTGCAGCTATATTTTGGTTTTGGGTTAGAGAGGAGATTTATATTTTTGACATGGAGGTCTTCTATAAATTCCTTGTTGTAAAAATCGCAACCATTATAGTGCATTTGCTTCCTGGGTTGGAAGGACACTGGATGTATGCATTGTTGGCCGAACCAGTATAAAAACCTGTGTTTGCTTTTCTCTATCCCTTATCTTTTACATTCCAGTCGACTCTATATTTCACGCAGTCAACTACATTTTTCCGCTGCATACATATTCTGATTACTTGCATTTCAAGAAAGTTCAAAAAGCTTTATACTTTGTTTTCAAGATTGCGAAAAGAATTTATTTTTGATACAACACTAATTCACCCCCCTCTTGGTGTAAAAAGAAGCCTACCTGTTTTCCAATAATTGGCACCAGAGGTGGTTTTTATAAGATATTCGAAAAACTAGTCGACTCTGTTTTTCTCTGATTCGACTTTATAAAACTGGGGATGACTTCTCTGATATCCTTTATGGAAAATTGGAATGCAAATCTTTCTTGAATCGCAAGATAAAGGAATTTTGGATGCCACGTGAAATGGACCTTTTATGCCAACAAAAACGTTTGATGATAAAACTATTTTAAAACCTTTTACTGATTGGACTGCTGATGAAAATAGAAAGGCTCAGTATGATGTGAAAGCTAGAAATATTATTGCCTTTGCACTAACTATTGATGAATTTTTCAGGATATCTCAATGCAAAACTGCAAAGGAAATGTGGGATGTCTTAGATGTAACTCATGATGGCACAAATGAAGTAAAGAAAGCAAGAAAGAATTCATTGATACAGGACTATGAATTGTTCAGAATGAAAGCAGGTGAAAACATCTATGATGTACAGAAACGATTCACTCACATTGTAAATCATCTCATGGCTCTCGGGAAAGTTTTTGACAAAGAAGAAATCAACATCAAGATTCTGAAAAGTCTGAACAAAAATTGGCAACCAAAAGTCACAGCAATCTCTGAATCCAAAGATCTCACAACGATGAACATGGCTACCTTGTTTGGCAAGTTACGTGAACATGAATTGGAACTTGGTAGATTAAAGGATGAAGAGGAGATTGAAGAAAAGAAGTCCACTGCTATGAAAGCTACAAGTAAGAACAACTAAGAAACAGACATGGACGACCTTGATGGTAAGGAAATTTAGTCGACTGTTAAATAATGATAGTCAACTTACTAACCTTGCAGGTCAAGGCAAAAAGAAAAGCTTTAGTACAAATGTTGTCCAGTGCTATGAATGTGGAAAGGAAGGTCACAGCAAGCCTGATTGTCCTTATCTAAAGCCGAAGCAGAAAGGAAAGAAGAGATTTCCTCAAGACAAAAAACATGAAAAGAAAAGGAGCATACATTACTTGGGAGAATACAGATTCTGAAAGCTCAAGTGATGAAGATGCTGATCAAGAGGAAGAATCAAATATCTGCCACATGGCTGGAACACTAAGTGATGATAGTGACAACGATGAAGAATTTGAGAAGCTACCAATAGAAGAGAAGTATCAGCAACTAATTGAAACATTCAGAGAATTGCATGCTGAAGCAATGCGACTAGAATATAAGGTTAATCGACTAAACTCTGAAAGAAGAGATTATGAGTATAGAATTAACAACCTTGTTGCTAAAAATGAAAAATTAGAAAAAGAGTTAAACGAAGCTTTGTTATCTGCTAAGAATGTTAAGATTGAAACTATTACTGTTGAAATTATTGTTAAGATTGAAACTATTACTTGACTAGTACTCTAGCTAAGTTTACTCAAGGTAGAGATAATTTAAATGCTGTTTTAAAATCATCTGGCAGAGCTATATACAGGCAAGGAATTGGTTACAAAGCTCAATCTAACAGAACCAATGCTAAGAAATTTACTGATTTAAGTAAACTTGTGTTGGCCATTGATAACAGTTTAAAACACCATTATTTGTGATGTAATTTTGATACTAAAAGCACCATTTTCTGCTTAGAAACTTGCATGAACTCATGTTTTTGCTTTAGTTTTGTGAATAAGAGAGTTGAGGTGGAACTTAATGATTTTTTTGACTAATTCCCTTGATTTTGTAAGCTATTGGAATGAATTGAAGGAAGAATTAAAGTGCCAAACAGTTGCAGTGCTGAAAAGTCAAAGCTGAATGCAGAAAAGTCAACCAGTCAACCAGAAAGTCAACCAGTTAGCCAGAAAAGTCAACCAGTCAACCAGAATGCTGAAAAGTCAACCAGAGCGCCAGAAAATCGACGTTGCTCGCCCGGGCGACCAGGGATCTCGCCCGGGCGGCGGGGGCTCGAAGCTTGAGCGAAAATTGGGCGCCCGGGCCTTACATGAAGGTCAATTCTCGCTCGGGCGGCCTCCTTCGACGCCTGGGCGACGATTTTAGTGGATCGGGCCCTTGGAGCTCTAGGTTTTGCATCCCTGGCAGAGAAAAGCATAGCAATACACTATTAGCCAATTCTTAGTCTTCCACTCTCTTCTTTTCTTCCATTATTCATAGAGTTCCCCTATGTCTATGGTGAACTAATTTCTATTTGTTGTTGGGGAATGATGTAACCTTGTAAACTCTCATGTATTTGAATTGATTCTTAATTTCATATGCTTTTTCATTAATTGTTAGAGTAATTCATCTGTTCTTATTGCTTGCTTATACAATAACAATATATGTGAGTTGCATGAGTGCCGACAGGTTCCTTCCAATTCAGGTCCTTGTTGAATTACTCCTAAGGGTTATATTGCTCAGAGATGAGGGTATGAGTCTTAGTCGTCTTAACCTCTTGATCTTCACATCTTTTTACCAGGAATGTTAGGAATTGTATGAACTGATAATTAGGGACAGGCTTATTTACCGAGGGATCAGGTTTAACTGTTTTAGTGAGGGAAGTTGGCATTAATGCATAAAGAAGAATTCTTATATACATGAGCGGGAACTTGGTGAAATCTAACCCCAACAACATATCCATCTCATATTAATCAACCTCCGTTCATCTCTGTGCTCTGTTGCCATTGATCAATTTTACTTTGCTTTATTTTATTATTTTTGCAATACAACCCATGATCTCTTTTATTCTAAGTCTTAATTAATCTTGTTTTCACACAACTGTTCAGCTTCGAGAGTCCTCTAGGATACGATACTTGGTCTTACCATTTTATATTACTTGTGCGACTCGGTACACTTACCGATTTGCCTCAACAAGTTTTTGGCACCGTTGCCGGGGACTCACGATTTAAGCTATTCTATTTGTGTGATGCTTGATTAATTTTGACTTTATTTTATTTTTATTTTATTTTCTTATTTTTATTTTTCTCATTTTTATTTTTATTTTTCAATCCCTAAAATTTATTTTTTCTCATTTTTATTTTTGTACTAGCAATCTCTCTCTAGAATTTTTGTGCAGGGACTTGAAGGAGGCCTAAAGGAAATAGATTATCTAGAGAACCTTCTCTAGAGAAAATTTCACAGGCCTAACAATATGATCTAACAAGGATGCAGTTCTACCAAGGTAATTTCAACTACTGGTGGAACCTCACTCAAGCACAAATCAAATTCAATATGAGCAAGTTGATGAAGTATTCACTAGACCACCACAAGAAAACAATGCTACAAAGCTTGAGGAGACCCTCCAATGGTTCATGCAGGAATCTCTCTCAATTCAAGAAAGCACTCAAGCAGCATTCAAAAGGATGGAAGTGCAGTGCAGATTCATAATTCAGAAGCTAGATGAGAGAAAAATTGAGAGAGAAGAAAAAGAATGTTTGAGTGAAAATGAGAAGGATGTAGAGGAAGAAAAAAAAGGGGTCGAGAGAGAAAATCAAAAAAATTGAGAAAAGTCCTTTTCGCCCTAAGGAGTGTCCCAAGGAGGAAAAGAGAGAGGGGAAGGATGAAAGCAAAAAGAAAGAATCACATGAAAAACCCCTTCTTCACCCAAAGAAGGATCATAGGAAGAAAAAGGAGAAACAGTTTGAGCGTTTCATGGAAATCTTCAAGAAATTAGAGATTAAAGTTCTTATCATTGGTACATTGCAACAGGTTCCTGGTTATATTAAATTCCTAAAAAAATTCAACAAAAAGAAAAAAATATCTTGAACCCAGTTTCTGAACTTTTTTATCTTTATTTTATTTTATTCTATTTTTTTATTTTATTTTATTTGATTTGATTTTATTTATTTTATTTTATTTTATTTTTTCTTTTTTATTTTATTATTTGTGTTGTTTGGATTTGTTTTTCTTTTTGTGTTTTTGTGTGGTAGGCTTCGTTTTTACACCAAGAGAGGGGGGGGGGGTGAATTGGTGATGTTTCAAAAACAAAATCTTTTCGCAATCTTTTATCAATAGTACAAAGATTTTTTAACTTTCTTGAAATGCAAGTAATGAAAATTTATATGCAGCGGAAAAACGTAGTTGACTGCGTAAAATATAAAGTCGACTAGAATTAAAGAGTGCAGGGATAGAGAAAATCAAACACTGATTTTTATACTGGTTTGGCCAACAATGCCTACATCTAGTGTCCTTCCAACCCAGGAAGCAAATGCACTATAATGGTTGCGGTTTTTACAACAAGGAATTTATAGAAGACCACACGTCAAAAATATAAATCTCCTCTCTAACCCAAAACCAAAATATAGCTGCAATAACCTAAACCAGACTTGCAGCAAGAATCCCCTCTTCTGCAATCTGAAACCACGTCGAACAATCCTCAACGTGAAACCCCTATATCACAACAGGTCCAATTCCAACAGTCTTCACAAGATGCCAAGCCTTAACAAAATGCAACAGTCTTCACAAGATGCGAAGCCTTAAATGATCAACCCAGAAGCACCTTCTTTGTGCAGTATTTGATCAAGTAATGAGTGCGCAAGCTATCTCCCTTTGAATCTCCCTCAAGAAAGATCACCATCGTCTTCTTGGAGAATTCTTGGAGCTATTAACATAGAGAATTCAATCTGAAACAAGAATGAAAATGTTAGATCATCAAAAGTCTCTGAACAACTCGTGCTCAGCCAATTTATAGTTTTCTGTCAATCAGATTGTTTCTCAGTCGAATAGGCTACCAATTCAGTCGAATGTATTATTATAGTTATAATAGACAGTCAACATAATAGCTCTCAGTCAACCAAAATCAACACACATTTAATACAGTTGACCAAGTCATCATCATTGCTTAACTAACTTTTAAAAATATAGCCGTTGGAGCGCAATAGCATAACAAAATTCCAAATAAGATCAAAAACTCAGTTGAATGTAAACCAGACAAAGTCGACTAACACATGTAAAGACACTTTGAAATTCCTTTCAGCTCAAAATATCACTTAGCACTGATTCTCAAAATTGGTACAAAGGTTTTAGCATAGTCGAATCCATTAGTAATGTAGTCGACTGTACTATAACTTTGTCACACAATTATAAGTTCATGAAAATGCTTGTGGTTTTTCACTTTAAAAAATGTGCAGTAAAACATATGTAATAAAGCATTTCATATTGCACAAAAGCATGTAAGCATGTTCCACAAATATATCAAACAATCAATATAGGAACATACAACATAGTACATCAAACATGTTCAGCAGATATAACAATCAATACAACATAAGAACATGTAATGCAGCAACATGTGTACTGTTATTAAGCAAAGTGTTGTCATCATAAAAAACTAGAGTGATATAGAGTTTGTGTTGTCAACAATCTCAACAATCTCCCCCTTTTTTGATGATGCACAACCATGTTTGTACAATTCAATACAAAACAGAGTAATAGCATATAGCTAAAGATTTAACACAGTTCAATTGCTCTGCATTTAGAACCATTAGCAGCACAATATCAAGCAGATGATGTATGAGACAAAATAACTATTCTCCCCCTTTCACAAAGCTTTTATAATTTCTCTGATACTTTCATATTTCTCTCCCCCTTTGTGCATTAACAAAAAAGGAATGCTCTAGTTATATATGCAAGTTTTCATATCAGCATCAGAAAGATATGCAAGGTGTAAAATATAATGATGTTCTCACAATCACAGTTTAATCACATAACAATGTTAACTCCCCCTGAAATGCAGGCATGTGATGTAAAATGTGTAAAGAGTGATACTCCCCCTGTCATTATGCATAAGTAATAAAATCAAATCAGACGCACAATGCAACATATCACAGATTAATCAACAGTTTTAGCACATAGTTGTATCAAAGACAAGATAGCAAACAACAATCTCACAATATTATCTCAATTAAGATATTTGCAATAGATAATAGCAGAGATAATAGCAGATATATACGATTTAAGAAATTAATAAAGATAAAACTAAATTCCAGATATGGAATTGTTAACCCAGTTATGCGCAGTCGATTGCATTAAATCATCAGTCGAATTCATTGCTTCTCAAATGTTGAATCCCATTTGTAGCTTCCAAAGCAATGTCCTTCCTGCAAAACCTTTCAACAACCTTTTCTAGATCAAGCATTTTGGTTAAGCAAGAATTATAATCGAAATAACAGAAGTCAATATGTAAAAATGTATGACAGATTAAGCATAGTTGATTTCACACAAATCACAGTCGAATCAATCAATCAGTGTATCAGATATTATTTAATCAGATTTAATCAATTTGAATTGATTCAAAAGCACTAGTTTTATTTCCTTGAAAAAGATATTACAATGATAGGATTAGAACAAGGAAAACCAAAAGAAAGAACAAAAATAGATGGCATATTAAGCCATACACAAAACACATCTTATGACACTAGACACAACAGGACAGGATATGACAATTCTTTCATTTCTTTGGATGAAGTTAGAAAGAATTAATGAAGCCCTCATCAGGGGTATTTTCATTCTGATGTCTTATTACATGATTCATCATACTTGCAGAGGTACTTCCAGTACTATACTCAGCTTCTTCACCCATGAAATTCCATCCATTAACAGTTTTCACAATTCCCAGAGATACAACAAAGTCAAGATCAAATGTATTTGTTGAACCCCACAAACACTTCTGCTCATTTTCAACATTTACTCCATGAAACTCCAGTATTTTGCTTACTAATACTGCATATGGAAGACATAGTGATCTCTTTAGAGCAGCTAGTTTCATATGATTCTTCACAACTTCTAACTAGTTTGTTGGAATGTTATTTTTGATAGCATGAAGAAGATAAATGTCTTCACTTGTCATCCTGTCAATTTTAACTCTTCCTGGTAATATGATTTGAGCAAGAAGAACAGCCAAAAGTTTTTCTTCATTTCTTAGACCTTCATGTGCATAGAACCTTTCAGTGGAATATCTTCCAGGAAATCTCAACCAGTCCTTATATACCTTCCTCTTGTTGAATGAGATATTGGTTTGAGCAAAGGATAGATGTGACAAATCTCCTTCTAAAGGTAGATTTGTAGCCATGTTCCATAAGAAGTCATCAATTACGATGTCAACTCCTTTTACCCTTGAAGAGATGTTATCATCAATCATCCTCAAGTTATGGTAAAATACTTTCACAAGGTTAGGGTACCACCATCCCTTTAGTTGCACAAATATTGACAAGCCTTGTCTCTCTATCCACTTAGGAATCATGAATCCTTCCCCTTCGAACAGATTCAGATTTATGTTCATAGGAGAAACGACAATCTTTGTAGTTGCACCGAGGAATCTTTCCCGAGTTGCTTCATCACTAATCCAGCCAGTTGGATTAGGTCTTCTGGATTCATAGTCATTTCTTCTTATGTTTCTTGGTATGGAGCGACTTGAGAATGCCATGAGACTTCACGAAACTTTCTTTCTCAGTCAAAAGATAATGAAAGATTGTTCACATAGATAGTGGTGTTTTTAGGAAACATGACACATAAGACGACATACAACAATTTTAAACTCTCAGTTTTTAGTTCATTAAATTCTAACGTTCAAAAATAGAGTTTTAGAAACATGTGCAGAGCATAGTCGAATGAATTAAAATTGAAGTCGACTAAGACTCGTGAAAATCATTTTCAAACAAATTCATTCAGTCAAACACTCAAGCATACAGCATAAACAATTATACAACAACAACCAATCAATATAAGCATGATGCAGCATATAGATATAGTTTTACCAGTTGTAGATACTCAAGATTTTTTATGTATTCCATAATTGATTCATCCTTGAGATCAATCTGCATCAGTTGTGTATCCTGCAAAACAACTAAGTTTTGGTTGCTGGTACCCATTTGACTTTGGGTCCATGATTGTTAATCCTTGTCACTTGTTCCTTTAGCATCCAAACATATAATCCTTTAGGAACAATAACATTTCTGTAATATCAATTTCTAACAGTATGACCAACAGAATTACAATAGAAACATGCATTTCTAGCAGGTTTACTTAAATCAGTAAATTTTCTAGCATTGGTTCTGTTAGTTTGAGCTTTGTATCATATTCCTTGTTTATTAATACCTCTGCCAGATGATTTTAAAACAACATCTAAATTGTCTGTTCCTTGAGTAAACTTAGCTAGCGTGCTAGTCAAGTAACTTATCTTTTCAGTATGATCAAAATCTTCATCACTTGAGCTTTCTGAATCTGAGTTCTCCCAAGGAATATAAGCTCCTTTCCTTTTAAGATTTCTGCCTTGAGGGAATCTTTTCTTTCCTTTCTGCTTTGGTTGTAAGTAAGGACAATCATGCTTGATGTGACCTTCCTTTCCATATTCATAGCACATGACATCATTTGTACTGAAGCTCTTCTTTTTGCTTTGACCTGCATGGTTAGACAGTTGACTATCATTTTGCATAAGTCGACTAAACTTTCTTACCATCAAGGTCATCAATTCTTTTTCGTCCATGTCTGTTTCTGTGTTGTTCTTGCTTGAGGCTTTCAGAGAATTGGACGTCTTCTTTTCAATCTCCTCTTCATCCTTTAATCTACCAAGTTCCAACTAATGTTCTCGTAACTTGCCAAACAAGGTAGCCATGTTCATCGTCGTAAGATCTTTGGATTCAGAGATTGTTGTGACTTTTGGTTGCCAGTTCCTGTTCAGACTTTTCAAAATCTTGATGTTGATCTCTTCTTTATCAAACACCTTACCGAGAGCCATTAGATGATTTACAATGTGACTGAATCGTTTCTACACATCATAAATGTTTTCTCCAGCCTTCATTCTGAACAATTCATACTCTTATATCAGTGAATTCTTTCTAGCTCTCTTGAATTCATCCGTGCCTTCATGAGTTACCTCTAAGACATCCTGTTAAGTCTCTGGCAAGTGTACCAGATCGTTATTAATTAATATAAATGGTAAGACCGAGTATCGTTCTCCCAAAGGACTCACTGGCCTAAATGTTCGTGTGATTTGATTTAAAAAGACTTAAAAGAAAAATATTTTGTAAAGTTGATGCAAAACAGAATTTAAACATGCACATGCAAAGTTTGAATCAATTGGCAAAGAAAAGACTATGAATGAATGGAGTTGTTGGGGTTTACAATTTCATCTTTATCCACTCTCCTATATCTACTCTTCTTGTTAAATTCGCTTTATTATCAATGTCATGCAGCTATCTAATCTACTCAAAACCCGATTCCTCGGCAAAGAGAGTCTATTATCAATTACTAGTTTACCATTCCCAGTCTCCCTAAGTAACCAATAACTCATGAAAAATAGAAGTTTAAAGCAATTGGCCATCATACACCTATTCCTAAGTAGTATTGCTTAGCCAAGAGAATTCCTATCAGTTCGAGACTTCCCCGTACGTTCCCATATCGAAAAAATCAAGGATTAATACACAGAATGAGTTAACTATGCAAGCATTATAATCGGATAAGAAAACTCAAATTATTGATAATATAAGCATATGTAAGCATATGAATAAAACAAGAATTTCAATATAAGAAAGTTTCAAAAGATTACATTGTTCCCCAACAACAAAGGGTTTAGTTTACCATAGACATGGTGAAACTATATGGAATTAATGAAAAGAATGAAAAGATAAACCCTAGAATTGGTGATTCAGAGCTCCGGCATCCAAAAACTGCCTCCAAGGAGTGAAGAAGAGCTCTGGACGTCTCTGATTGCCAAAAGATTACTTCTGAAATCGCACTCGGTCTATTTATAAGCCAAAAAAATAACAGAATTTTGACCCAGGCCCATTCATTTAGGCGCTCAAGGCTAGCTAACGCTCAGCGTTAGCAACGCTGGACACTCAGCGCTTCCTGACGCTCAGCGGTCTGCGTCTTGGACGCTGATGAGTCGATATTTTATTGATTTCACTTAGCTTATTGTACCAAATTTAATCAGGGAATTGTGGTTAATTGTCCGGTATTTTTCTGTTTTTCCTAATTATGCTTAATTTGATCGGAAATTCTTATTTTAGTTAATTTGAATTTTCTGAGCTGATTAATTGCATTTTTAGTTACAGGAAAATTTTGGAGATATATTTTGGAGCATTGGGATGGAGACAAATTAATTAAAGACTCTCTACATAGACAGTTTTAAAATTCATTGTATTGTAATTTAGTTTAAAACATTTTAGACAAACTTTTACATTATGGACCAATTTTTGGAATTTGTTGTTGAGCCCAATAGTAAAAAAATAGACACTTGGAACCCTAGGGTTTCTTTTGGTGGACCCCACTCTGACATTTTGGAGACACATAACCTCTTAGAAGCTACCAGCCGTCACCCACTTTTGGAGATTTTGGTTTTGGGATATTCGGCACTTGGCACCACACTCACTCTCGGTATATTCATTTTTTACAGGGGCTGGGAGAACGTTTCTTTTGTAAGAGTGTATTTCTTTGAATCATGGGTTTCATGGTGATGGATTTTGGATGAAGCTCATTGATATATAATTGGGTGCACACTGTCACAATGTTATTCCACATTCTTCCAGCATTTTTGCTTACTTGAAAAACTTTCAATTGGAGAATTTTGTTTGCAAAGTTGCGACTGTCACATCTGGATTTATAGAAGCACATTTCAATTCCTTTAAAAGGCTTTCGGTCAAGAAATAGGAATTGGTTTAGTGATGGTGTGCTATTTGTCTTTGCTTTAAATTAGAAAAAGTGTTGATTTCATTTACTTTTGTTGATTCACGGTCACATCCCATGAATGCAACGTTGCAGCTCAAGTAAAGTTTAGTTTCCTTTTCTTTTCTTTATTTTATGAAATCAAAAGTAGATTAGGTAGAAGTAGATATTGCTACGATGGGATGGTTGGCAGCTTCTTAGTGTGGCTAGTCTTCTTTTATTTATTTGAAGAATGAAGAGGTGATTTGATGGGAGTAGGTGTGTGGTGTACGTGGTTTCTTTGGAGAGAAGAATTTTCATTCCATTGCTTTAGATAAAAGGGCTGTTACGTTTTCAATTGAAAAGTTGTGGCACGGTTTCCATTGGTGCAAAATGTACGTTGATGCTGAAGAAAAAAAGGGAGCTCACGGGATTCAATTTCATTTGGAAGGCACATTTCCTTTAATCTTCATTGAATGAAATAAATTGGTGCAGCACGTCCACATGGAGAAGGTTTTATCATTTGTTTTCTTGGAGAAAGAGTACAATGGTCATGTGAATGGTATAAAAGAATTTATGTTTTTTATTTATTTCTTTTGCTTTAGAATATTTTACATTACATGTTTAATTCCTTTTCATCTTTTTAATTGAGTGTTGCATTTTAATAGCTTTAATTTTATTTTGATAGTTATCTTTCCTCTTGTTTAGTTTAATGTTTCCATTTACTTTAATGATGTCTAGTATGTTCGTTTGTGTTAATTTAATTGCCATGTTAGCTTAGGTTAGGAAGTTGGTCATTAGCGATATTATAATGTTTCCTTGAGATTTCTGGACTGTAATTATGTTTGCCACTCTGACTTGGTTAATGTGAAATCTGTTTTTGCACTTGCAATTGGGTATACGCTTAGTTGCCTAGTTGGTGTTTAGTCTTCGCTTAGTTGATGAAACTGCATGGTATAAATTGGATTTGACGTTAACATTGCGTTCACTTAGTCCGCTATTATGAAAACATAATTAGACTGCGCTTAGTTGATTAATTGTGTTGGATTAGAGGTTTGAGTTGGTTTTATTTTGTTGATCTGTGATAGGAAGCATTGTAATTAAGTTAATGACCAACCGTTTTTATCCTGTCTTTGAAACCGTTTTTTTTTAGATCTGTGTCTGTGTTTCTGTTTGCGTCAGTGATTTGATTTTATTCACAACCCCCTCTTCGTGTGTGACTTAATTCTTGAACCGCAAAATGGGTCCTTGAGAGACGACCTAGGAGTCATTTCCTAGCTTTACTGCATTTCTAAATTGCACATTAAATTTGTGTTGGTTGCGACAACCCATCAAATTTTGGCGCTGTTGCCGGGGACCAACGGTTCGGTTTTAGGTCTTTGTTGTGTTAGTGTGTGTTGTGTCTTGTCTTATGTGGTGAGTGTGATGTTCTGTTTTGTGTGTGATGTTATGTGCTGTTACATTTAGATAGCCTTAATTGCATATTTTCATTGCATTCTTCTTTCCCCCTTTCTCCCTTTCTACATGTCTACCTATTTTGGCTATGTAAGTAATTCTTATTCTGCCTGTGTCTATGATTCTCCTCCTGCTTGTTATTCTGATTATGATTCTCTTGCTGATTTCTGTGTTAAGAACAATATGACTCATCCTTCCATTCTTGAGAGTGCTCTTTGGGAGCCAGCTTCACTTAGTGAGGATGATGTTCATTGCGTTCTCACATCTGGACTGATAGATTTGCTGCCTAGGTTTTATGGTTCTGCATGTGAATGCCCACACAGACATTTGGAGAGGTTCCAACACATTTGCTCTGAAATGAAACCTCCACATGTCCTAGATGATCGCATTTTCTTAAAGGCATTTATCCATTCAGTAGAAGAGGCAGCATGAGGATGGCTTTATTACCTTCCTCCAGAATTCAAAGCCAATTGTGAAGATCTCAAGGGTCTGTTTTTGGAAAGATTTCGCACTTCACAGCTTCAATATCAAGAACCACCATTCCAGAATGCTTGTATGCCTCCCCCTGTCCAGGAACCACAGCAACTGCAGTTTCATGAGCCTGCCCAAGCAACTCCTCATCCTTCCACTACTTCTGAGCCTACATTGAGGGAGTTACTGAGGCAGATAGCCATTTAGAACATTCAGTTCCAGCAAGAGACCAGAGCTTCCATTCAGAGTTTGACTGATCAGATGAGGCAGATGGCCACTCAACTCACCGAGGAACAGTCTCATGTTTCAGAGGAATCACAATTTCAGACTGTTCAGCTTCCAGATGATGTTGGTGCCATCCACATAGGAGATGGGGAGCAGAGTCATGAGCTTACTATTGTGCCACCTACTTTCCCACCCTCCTATGTCCCCACTCTTACACACAAGGAGACAGATGAGGAATTGGAGGACCAGGCAGATATGAGCACCACTTTTGAGATAGGTAGACCAGCTTTACCTTCCACTACTCTACCAACTTTCAAGGAAGTGGAGGTAAACATACCTATGATTGATTATGTTATTGATGATTATGATGTTGATTAGCATGATTTTAATTCTCCCTCTTTACATGATGAGAACCACTTTTTGCTATCACATATGAATGTTTGTTCTCCATGCACTGAACATGAATCTAATTCTGTTGTTGATACTACTTCTAAATTTGAACTTGATTCATGTTCTGAGGGTATATCTGAGGGTCAGCTTGTTACACTGAGATTGGGTGTTATACCTCTGCATGTTATTTCTGTAGAACCACATTGCACTAACCATGTTGTAGGAGGTACACATGAGTTTGATCAACAAACACCCACGGTGGAAGACAAGAGTGCCAGTGTACAGAAAAGCTTGAATATCAATGGGCACCAGCTGAACCCACTCATCAACAATCACTGCTTATTAGATCCAGCTGTGGAGGACATCTCCCTACTTGATCAAATCTGGAGACTGAAGCAATTCCTCCTCAAGACTTCTTTGTTGGATCCGGTGGTGGAAGAGATCTCCCTAAAAGTCCAAAATTGGCAACTGCCACAATGATCAGGGGAGTTTTCCTTCTACCTTCTCCTCCCTTTCCTCCTTTTATTGCACTTGTCTAGGATCTGTTGACTGTTTGAATTCTGATCTGATGATTGTGACACATTGAGGACACTGTGTAGTTTAAGTGTGGTCTATTGGGGGAGATTTCTGTTTTCTTTGATTAGTTTTTGTTTTCTGCGTTAATTTTTGTTGTTTTCTAGGTAGTTTTTGTTGAGTCTTGTGTACAGTTTTGCATGTTTCTCTTGATTTCTGGACTTTGTTTAGGTTGTCAGTTTTCCCTTCACTTCATTGATACTCTGATTGGTTTGAAATCCTTTCTTTTCTCTGCTTGGAACATGGTTATGATGTTTGAGAAGGTGAATTGATTGTGACAGAATTACCCTGTGTGAGAATTGAGCCACTTTATGTTCTTTCTTGTGTGATATATCTCTTTATTGCTTGCGCATATGCCTTGGCTTGACTCTTGTTGATGATTCTTGATTGATATGCATGTTTGGAAGTGATAAAGGCAGTTTTGTTGTTCAGCCTCTCTAGCCAGATGAGCCTACCCTGTTTTGAGCCCTTGATAAACCCTTTTGAGCCTATACTTTCCCCATTTCTTTGTTTTGAAACTGATACACTAGCTCTAAGTGAAAAACCATGATTACCTTAACCTTAGGGAATTTTGGAGCTTTGGAATTGTTTTGGAAATAAGTGTGGTCTCCTGGGTGATTCAGATGAATTGGCTAGTTGGTTCCTCTTCTTGTTTTTGTTTTTCTAAATAGCTCTTCCAGCCCTTTCACGTGTGCTTTTGAAGCTCCGGGGTGCACCTTTTCGTTGCTAGACCAGCTGCTGAATGCGTCGAGGCTGCTGGTGTGAAGCTGGATCGATGCTTGTGCAGGACCCTTACATGATGGCAGCTGCTAGGCCGTGAGCTTCTTCTTCTGCAGCCATGGGCCGTGGAGGCTGAAAGTGTGAAGCTCTTCAAAATGCTGCAGCGCATGGAGTATGAAGGCTGTACATTTCTCCGCATGGGTGTTGTTGGGCCTGCTGAACTTGTTAGAAGAAGAGATGAATGAGTGCAGACTGTGGCACGTTCTAATGGATGCTAGACCACCAAACCCAAGCTGTTGGATGTGCTTCCTTTCGTGTAGGTTGTCGAATGCTTGTGGGCCGTGATATGCTTTTTATTTCTTTCCAAGCAAGTGAATGCAATGTGTGCTATTTTTGTTCTTTTGACTTTTAACGTGTTGCCCAATTGCTTGCTGCCAGCCAGGCCTTTACATTTTCACGTGCAGCCCATTTTCTATGATTGAAATCAGTGCATGGGTTTCTAAAATCAAAGGAAATGAATTGCTACTTCTCTTCCAAATATTATCCAAAAATTTCCCTACAATTAATAATGTAAATAATTAGTCCCAAATGATTCAAATTAACTAAAATAAGAATTTCTGGTCAAATTAAGCACAATTCACAAAAATGGGAAAATATCGGACAATTAAGCACAATTCCCTGATTAATTCTAGCACAATAAACTAAGTGAAATCAAGAAAATATTGAGTCATCAAAATAGACCACACTTAGTCTTTTGCACTCCTGGGCAAAATCAAGATGCAAATCAGGGAACAGTTCAACGGACATCAGGGAATGACATAGACTCAGCAGACAGGGAAAAAAGACTAACAAGGACAGAAACAGAATTACATAGTCTTCAAGAAATCTGGACAAAGAAGGGAAGTGGACAGTATCCAGCACAGAATCAAGGAAAGCATATACTCAGAGAAATCATCCAAGCAATTCAAAGCATGGCAAAATGATCAATCAGCTCAAGAGGTGAATCAAAAGTAACAGAACCTCACAGATGCACACTATCAGTGTTTCTCTCAAGTGTCTAGGATAAACAATTTCAACTCAATGCACTCAAGAAAGCAAGCAACAAACAGTCTTGGCAAGTCTCTAATATCAGCACTCAAAACATACGCATGTTCAAATCAAAAGGTCTTTTATGGATGTAATGGGATCAAGGAAAAAGGGAGGATAAATATAGATGAGAAGCTACAAACCAAAAGAAATAGAGGAGCAATGGGGAACAAGTGAAATCACAGTCAAATAACACCCAAAACCTCTAATTCAATCCTCTTCTTGACTCCTTATTCACACAATTTTTTTATTTTTCTCATTTATCTCATTTTTCTGTATTTTTTTTTTCATTTCTCATCTTGTCTCTTTTCTTTTCTCTCTTTTTAGGACACAAATTTCAAGAGGCAAGATTCACACATATTTACAAAACAAAAGTAAGAAGAGGAACCAACTAGCCAATTCATCTGAATCCCCAAGGAGACCACACTTGTTCCCAAAACACTTCCAAAGCTCTAAAATTCCCTAAGGTTAAGTTAATCATGGTTTTTCACTTAGGGCTACTGTATGAGCTTCAAAACAAAGAAATGGGGAAAGTATAGGCTCAAAAGGGGTTATCAAGGGATCACAACAAGGTAGGCTCATCTGGCTAGAGAGGCTCAACAACAAAATTGCCTTTATCACTTCCAAACATGCATATCAATCAAGAATCATCAAAAAGAGTCAAGCCAAGACATATGTGCAAGCAATCAAGAGATATATCACACACAAGAAAGAATATCAAGTGGCTCAAATCTCACACAAGGTAATTGTCACAATCAATTCATCTCTCAAACATCGTAATCATCTTCCAAACAGAGAAAAGCAAGGATTTCCAACAAATTAGAGTATCAATGAAGTGAAAGACAAGTCTACAACCTAACCCAAGTCCAGAAATCAAGAGAAACATGCAAAACTGTACACAAGACACAACAAAAACTACCTAGAAAATAAAAAATTTAACATGGAAAACAACAACTAACAAAGAAAATAAAACAACAACTAACAAAGAAAATAGAAATCTCCCCCAGTAGACCACACTTAAATGACACAGTGTCCTCAATGTGTCACAAGCATCAAATCAGAAATCAAAATAGTCAACAGATCATGGACAAGTGCAAAATAAGTAGGGAAAGGGGGAGAAAGGAAAAATAAGACTCCCTTGAGTTAGGGCGGCAATTGAAAATTTTGAACCAGTAGAGAGGTGTTTTCCTGATTTGGGTCTAAGTAGTAATTCCTTCTGGGAAACTGTTTCATCCGCCAGATTTGATCTATAAGAGAGATGTCTTCCACAACTGGATCAAGGAAGGGAGGATTCATCACTAAATCTCCTCCAGTCGTGGAAGACGAAGAAAGTCCACCTAACTTAAAATATCTGCTCATATCTGCCTGGTACTCAAAATTTTCATCAGGATCTATCTCCTCAGGTGCAAGAGTAGGGTCATAGGAAGGTGGGAAAGTAGGTGGCATAATGAGCACAAGACTCTGGTTCCCATCTCATAGGTCGACGACACTAACATCATTTTCCAGATTCTGAACAGTCTGAGAATATAACTCTGAATCTTGAGACTGCTCCTGAATGAACTGAGTGGCCATCTGCCCCAACTGATTGCTCAAGCTCTGAATTGACGCTCTGGTCTCTTTCATGAACTGAATGTTCTGCATGGCCATCTGCCTCAATAACTCCTCCAATGTAGGAACCTGAACAGTCTGAAATGACAAATCCTTAAAATGTTGAGATTGTTCCTAAGCAAGCTGACTAGCCATCTGCCCTATTTGATCATTCAAGCTTTGAATGGATGCTTTGGTCTCTTGCATGAACTCAATGTTCTGCATGGCCATCTACCTTAGTAACTCCTCCAATGTAGGCTCAGAAGTAGAAGGTTGAGGAGCTATTTGCGCAGGCTCATGAAACTGCAGCTGTTGTGGTTCCTGGACTGGTGGAGGCATACAAGCATTCTAGAATAGTGGTTCTTGATATGGAAGCTGTGAAGTACCACACCATCCCAGGTTAGGATCATTCCACCCAGGATCGTTGCTATATGAATCAAAATGATGCTGAGTAGGGGAGAATCTGTCCAAAAACAAATGCTTAAGATCTTCCCAATTGGCCCTGAATTCTGGTGGAAGATGAATAAGCCACTCCCATGCTGCTTCTTCTACTGAATGCAAGAATGCCTTTAAGAAAATGCGATCATCCAGGACATGTGGAGGTTTCATTACAGAGCAAATGAGTTGGAACCTCTCCAAATGTTTATATGGGCATTCACCTATAAAACCATGAAACTTAGGCAGCAAATGTATCAATCGAGTGGTGAAAACGCAATGATCATCATCCTTATAATGTGAAACTGGCTCCCAAAGAGCACTCTCAGGAATGGGAGGATGAGTCATATTGTTCTAAAAATAGAAATCAGCAGAATATGCATGAGAAGCAATATCAGAGTTAGATGCAAAAGGAGAATCAAAGTCATGGACATAGGCAGAAGAAAAAGTATTCACAAAATCAAAGTAGGTAAACATGTAGAACGAAGGGGGAAAAGAAGAATGCAATGAAAATATGCAACTAAATCTACCTAAATGCAACACACAATGACACAACAAAGACCTAAAACCGAACCGTTGGTCCCCGGCAACGGCGCCAAAATTTTGATGGGTGTCGCACCCCATGCAAAATTTAATGTGCATAAAAGAATGCAGTATAGACTAGGAAGTGACTCCTAGGTCGTCTCTTAAGGACCAAATGTGGTTCGAGAATTAGGTCAGACACGAAGTGGGGGGGGTTTGTGAATGCAGATGAATTAAATTAAAAGACGGATGCAAACAGAAATGCAAACATAGATGTAAACAGAAATGTAAAAACAGAAAGGAATACCGAATGAAAACGGTTGGTCATTAAGTCAATTACTATGCTTCCAATCACAGATAAACGACAAGTACACACTACTCTAATCTAAATCTGACACAAATCACCCAACTAAGCGAAGATTAAACACCGATTAGGAAACTAAGCGTATACCTAATCGTAGGCAGACAACAGATTAAATATTGAGCCAGATCAGAACAACAGTATGACAATTAAAGTATAGAGGTCATATGAATAAACTACTGTAACCTCTAATCCAGCACAGCTAACCGACTAAGCGAAGGCTAAACATGCTATCATAACCACGAACTAAGCGAACACAATACACCTATTCCATCCTATGTGTTCTATACAGACTGATCAACTAAGCGAAGATACAATCACCAACTGGGCAACTAAGCGTATACCCGTTGCAAGAACACAGTCAGATTTCACAGAATGTCAGGCAAAGCAAAATAAACATAAAGACAGTCCAATAATCTCAGGGAAACAAGGTAATATCGCTAATGACCAACCCGCCTAACCTAAGCTAACATCGCAATTAAATTAACACAATTGAACAGAACAGACAGCATGGTGAACGAAACAGTAAACTAAACGGTCCTAAAGCAAGATGTATGAACTAATTTAAAATGCAGCAAGTAAATAAGAAAATGCTTGTCTAAAAATGAAATGCATATATCAATCAACGCGTGAACAACTGACAATGGTGAGAATACAATTAAGTACAACAATTAAGCTAACCGAGGAAATCACATTGCAACAAGAATAAATAAAAATTGCAACATTCATCACTAAGGCATTTAATTAACTCGTGAAAGTAAAGTAACATAAACAATCCAGCTGCTTGCTTTCCAATACATATATAAACTATAAGAACTATGATTCAGTTCATTCATGAAGAAAGGAAATAAAAGAAAACTCGTGTGCGCTTCTCCATTCCTTTTCCAAGAAGCAAAAGTAAATTCTCCTCTCAAGGTGGCTGTTGCACCTCCATACTTATCATTGCTTTCTCCATTCTCGGTGGCGGCTACATAAAAGAAAAGAAAGACCTCACTTGCTGCTTGAAGCTCCCCTCTAAAATGAATCCTTCAACCTAATTAGATGCATCACTCCATGGGCCGTGAACTAGACTTACTGCCCCATTGTTTTTTTCTTCAACCACGCTGGAATGCATTAGCCTTCTCACGTGGACATGCAATGCTGTGGGGCCAAGGCTTGTTGGACAGTTTGTTATCTGCCACCACATGCTCCACATGGCTGCACCTCCTTATCCAAGCAGTTGGACCAATTCCTCTTCAGCCCAAAGAAGGTGTCCGTGCTCTCCTCTTCACGTTCTGAAGCCTTTGACGTGTTGGACATGCTTAACTTCTTCAAATGTTAGACCGTGTTGTGTGCTTCAGCTTTGCAGGCCGTGAGTTTGCTGGACCGTATTGCTGCAGCTTCTGGACGTCACCTCCAACGCTGTAGTGTACAGGCCGTGTGCTCATGTTAATGTTGGACCGTGAAAGGAGTTGCTGCCACACCTTTTCTCTCCAAGCTGCTGGGCCAGTCTTGTGCTGCTGGACCGTGAGGAAGGCTGGAAGCTGGACGTTGCAGCCTTGGGCCGTGCTGTTTGCTGCTGCGAATGAATCCAGCTGCTTTAGCTCACTCCAATTACAAATTCAACCTCTGCAGAGTTTGTTGTGGGTCGTGGAATGTGTGCTGCTGGATGAAGAAATAAATGGGTGCAGAGTAGTTACACTTCTCTAAGCCCAAGATCATCTCTGCCAGCCCTTTCACACGTGCTTTTGAAGCTCCGTGGTGCACCTTTTCGTTGCTAGACCAGCTGCTGAATGCGTGGAGGCTGCTGGTGTGAAGCTGGATCGATGCTTGTGCAGGACCCTTATATGATGGCAGCTGTTGGGCCATGGGCTTCTTCTTCTGCAACCATGGGCCGTGGAGGCTGAAAGTGTGAAGCTCTTCAAACTGCTGCAGCGCATGGAGTGTGAAGGCTGGACGTTTCTTCGCATGGGTGCTGCTGGGCCTACTGAACTTGTTAGATGAAGAGATTAATGAGTGCAGAGTGTGGCACGTTCTACTGGATGCTGGACCACATGGTTCTTTTGGGTCGTGATATGCTTTTTATTTCATTCCAAGCAAGTGAATGCAATGTGTGCTGTTTTTGTTCTTTTGACTTTTAACGTGCTGCCCAATTGCTTTCTGCCAGCCAGGCCTTTACATTTTCACGTGCAGCCCATTTTCTATGATTGAAATCAGTGCATGGGTTTCTAAAATCAAAGGAAATGAATTGCTGCTTCTCTTCCTTGAATCAACGTTTTTTTATTCTATTCACCGTGCAACACCTCTCTTTTGCATCTAAGTGAAATCAACCCTCTTAAATAACCCATGGGTTGTGACCGTGTATATTTTCATCAGCCAAAATCAATTCCCCACCGCATACTTTTCAAGACCAAAATACATGTGCTTCTAATTTTTTTATTTTATCCAGATCGTCACGTGTGGCTCTTATGCCAAGAAATCTAGCAGAAAGCTTGGAGTGAAGCCCAACTCTCTGAGCACCCCAAAATTAAAATCCACACCTCTTTTCACTTTAGTTTAAAATATAATTGATGTGGCATTTTTCTTTAAGTCCCCAAATATTATCCAACAATTTCCCTACAATTAATAATGTAAAGAATTAGTCCCAGATGATTCAAATTAACTAAAATAAGAATTTCTGGTCAAATTAAGCACAATTCACAGAAACGGGAAAATATCGGACAATTAAGTACAATTCCCTGATTAATTCTAGCACAATAAACTAAGTGAAATCAAGAAAATATTGACTCATCACCCTCTAATTCTGTTCAGATAGGATAAAGGCATCATGTTAATGCTAGACCCAGAGTCTAACATAGCTCCCCATACATCCACATCTTCAATCACGCATGGAAGAGTAAGGCTTCTTGGGTCCTTCATCTTAGGTGGATGATGTTTCTTTCTAAGCCTTGCACGTACTTCCTATTCTTCTTCTTCATCTAGATTTATTACCTCTCCAAGATAATACTTTATTTTCTTGGAGTAAACAAGAATCTGGGGAAGAGTTTCAATTAAAGGAACAACAATCACCTGGTTAAAAATCTCCTTGAATGGCTCATAGTGATTTCCTCATTTTTTCATTTTCTCTCTTTTCTTCCTCATTTTCAGAATTTTTTTCAAACCTCTCTTCTTCTTCTTCTTCCTCACTTCTCTCAATCTCCATATTTTCACTCATCTCCTCATCTTCCTCCTCACTGCTTTCCACCTCAACAACTTCCTCTTCTACTTTTCTTTTTCTCCTTGTCACAACAGCTTTGCATTCTTCCTTAGGGTTAACATCAGTATTAGCCCTAAATTGGTTCTTTTTTGTGGTCTCCACCCTCTTTGACAACTGACCAATCTGCATCTCCAGAGTTCTGAAATTGGCCTGGTGGCTTGCATAATGAGAATCATAAACCTTCATAAATTTATCAAATCACCTGCTGCAACAGAATCTTCGTCAGATTATCCAATTTTTGCGTGAGAAGATGATTCTGAGCCAACATAGCATCATCATCAGGAAGATGTAGAACTCCCCTTTTTTGCAGTGGTGTGCCCCTTTCACTATGGGGTTCTTGTTCATTCGCAACCATACTCTCAATCAAGTCATATGCTTCATCCTCAGTCTTTTCCTTTATGTCGCCTCCAACTGAAGCATCTAGCATCATCTTAGACTGTGTGTTTAAGCCTCCAAGGTATGCAAGAACTAGAGTTGTCTTGTCAAACCCATGAACAGGCGCCAGTAGGCTTTTAAACCTATCCCATGTTTGACCAAGAGTTTCCTCCATTCCCTGTTTAAAAGAAGAAATCTCCAATCTCTCTTGGGTGACTTTTGATTGAGGAAAATATTTACTCATAAATTTGGATGCCATAGTCTCCCATGTAGTGAAAGTTCCTTCTGGAAAGGAGTTTAGCCATGACATAGCATTGCCACCCAATAAGAAAAGAAACAAGCTAAGTTTTACCCGATCATCAGATACTTCAGTCATCTTCACAGTATTGCAAATTTCACTGAATGTTGTCAAATGATCATAAGGATTCTCATTCGACAGCCCATGAAATTGATTTCTTTGTACCAGATGAATCAGTGCAGGGTTCATCACCATATTGGTTGTGTTATCCCTTGGCATGGCTATGTTGTTAAAATGAAACGGGCCCCCAACATTTCATGCGTCACCAAGTGTGAGTCTGGGAGGAGGTTGCTCAGCTGCCATCTCCTCTTAATCTTGTGTAAGAGCCTCTGGTGAATATTGTAGAAGCCTTTCAAGAGAAGGGAATAGTTCATGTGATGGCTTTCTTACTTTTCTCCCCCTCCTATCGCTTAATCCTTCGAATAGAGGTTGACTTTTCTTGCTCTTGGTTTGGATTGTATCCTGCATACACAAGAAAAAAAAAACCTAAAAGCACTTTTATAGAAAAATAAAACAAAAACAAAAACAAAATATATAAAAAGTCAAATTTAATCAAAATCACACTACTAATAAAGGTAAACCACGAGTCCCAGGCAACGGCACCAAAAACTTGTTACGCCCCTCGCAAGTGTACCAGATCGTTATCAAGTAATATAAATGGTAAGACCGAGTATCGTTCTCCCAAAGGACTCACTAGCCTAAACATTCGTGTGATTTAATTTAATAAGACTTAAAAGAATAATATTTTGTAAAGTTGATGCAAAACATAATTTAAACATGCACATGCAAAGTTTGAATCAGTTGGCAAAGAAAAGACTGAATGAATGGAGTTGTTAGGGTTTACAATTCCATCTTTATCCACTCTCCTATATCTACTCTTCTTGTTAAATTCGCTTTATTATCAATGTCATGCAGCTATCTAATCTACTCAAAACCCGATTCCTCGACGAAGAGAGCCTATTATCAATTACTAGTTTACCATTCCTAGTCTCCCTAAGTAACCAATAACGCATAAAAATAGAAGTTTAAAGCAATTGGTCGTGCTACTCCTATTCCTAGGTAGTATTGCTTAGCCAAGAGAATTCCTATCAGTTTGAGACTTCCCTGTACATTCCCATAACGACAAAATCAAGCATCAATACACCGAATGAGTTAAACGATGCAAGCATTATAATCGGATAAGAAAACTCAAACTATTGATAATATAAGCATATGAAAGCATAAAAATAAAACAAGAATTTCAATATAAGAGAGTTTCAAAAGATTACATTGTTCCCCAATGTTAAACCCCTGACAAGTGTACAAGATCGTATCAAGGAATAATAGATGGTAAGACCAAATATTGTTCTCCCAAAGGACTCTTAGGCCTTGATTTTCATGTAAACTGATCGCATAAGACTTCAGAAAGAATTAAATTTAAGTTTTTCAATGCAAGACGAAAATAAACATGCAAAATGCAAATGAATCAATTGGCAAGGAAAAGATATGGATGAATGGAGTTGTTGGGGTTTACAATTTCATCTTATCCACCCTTTTATATCTAGTTTTCTTATTTAATTTTCTTTATTATCATATTGTCATGCAAACTTTCTTAGTCTACCCTAAACCAAATCTCTTGGCGAAAAGAGCCTATTACTAATTCCTGGCTTACTATCTCTAGTCTTCCCTAGTAATTAACAATGCATTATAAACAGAAGCAAAAATTGTCCTACCCCTATCTCTAGGCGGTATTAGCTTAATCAAGGAATTTCCTACCAGTACATGACATTAATGTACGTCTCCATATCGATAAAGACAAACAACATTTACCGAATGAGTTAAACGATAAAAACATTAAGCATAGATAAGAAACCCAACAATTGGTAATATAAGCATATAAATAAAATAAGAATTTCAATATAAGAGAGTTTCAAAAGATTACATTGTTCCCCAACAACAAAGGGTTTAGTTTACCATGGACATGGTGAACTAGATGGAATTAAATGAAAGAATGGAAGAATAAACCCTAAATTTGGTAGATTGGAGCCTAAGCATCCAAGGAACCGCCTCCAAGGTGTGTAGAACAGCTCTGGACGTCTCTGCCTGCCAAAAGAATCACTTTAAGAATCACACTGGGGCTATTTATAACGCATAAAAGTAACAGAATTTAAGCCCAAGCCCATCTGATGGACGCTCAGCGCTTAATTTGACCGCTCAGGGGTTTGCCTCTAATCGCAAAACTGCTCAGCAGTCCAATACGTCGTTCAACGATGGCCCTCTAATCACACAGGACGCTCAGTGGTGCCGCTCAAGCGAGAAACAGTGACTTCACCCACGAAACTGGTGCTCAGCACTGGAATTAGCCCTGAGCAGTGCACTTGGCCCTTCTTTTCATCCTTTTTCTCCTTCTTTCATGAGTCTAACTCCTCCCCTCTTTACTTCCATCATCAATTCTCATCAAAACCCTGCAAAACAATGCAAAAAAAGCATAATATCTCTAAAAACAACTTTTGACTCTCATGTGGCTCAACTAAGTGTTTTACTTGAGTCTTAAGCTCATTCTAAGCCATAAAGGGTGTGTTTTAATATCAAATTTAAGTATAAAAATAACGGTTTTCCAACTGTTATCACAACCCCAAACTTAAAACTTTGTTTGTCCTCAAGCAAATAAAAGAGAACTTGGTTTTCCACTTTTTCATCAAAATAGTTCAACATTCCAAAATTTATTTTTCTCACAACAAGAGTTACCCAATTAAGATTTTCAATGGAATCTTATCAAGATGCATGCATGCTTTCAATTCAACTCATTTCACATTATCACATATTTTCCAACAGATGTTTCATTTATAAATGATCAATCTACTAAGCATAACTGTAAACATAGAATCGATCAATGCTCACTAAGCAAGTGTTTCACTCAATCACTCAAGTGTTTAAGAGGTCTCTCCCTCCCTCTGCTATTCACATATCACATGAAACCAAATTGCCCTTCATCTACTACAATCAACATTCTTAAATACAAATGTCATCACAAGGACTTTTCCAAGGCTTATAATGAGGCTGGGTTAATCAAGAAAAATTGGTTTTTCTGAAACACAAGATCCTTGAGTGAAGAGAGTTATTTTAGCATCCAAAGTTCAAGCACAAACTCTCTTTTTAACCAATCTTACTCATTCCCAACTTCTTTCCTTCTTCTCTTTACATTGAGCTCATCTTTCTTCTTTTTTCTTTTCTCATGCTTTTCTTTCATTCAACACTTGAGCTCAATGCCTTTCTTTTGCCTTTCAATTTCCCCCACAACCCCAAACTTGAAATTTGGCAATATCATACAATTATTCTCAACCCAACTCAAGGTAAAAATTTTCAAAGTCAGGGTTTTCATCCTATTTCAAGGCTAGGGTTCAAAAAGGGTAGAACACATGGTTCTGTTTTCTTTGGGTTAATATTTGGCTAAGAATGGCTTCCAAAAATGGCCTTGATCATATGACATAAACATGCAATTCAATCAATCATAAAGATTTAGGCAATATCATTCATGCTTCCATATGAATAGCATATATATATATATATATATATATATATATATATAAATATATATATATCAACGAATACTCTGGAGTTCAAAACCTCACACAACTGTGCTTTTCTCAAACATCATCCATACACCCTGCTTAGCATCATAATCACAATCATAAATCATCACACATCTGTTCACAAAGCTAGTGAACCATTCACTGTACATTAACAAGCAACACAAACTCAATCATCATCCACATCCAATCATCATTTGGGAAAACTCATCATGCAGTAACATCAAGTCAAACCATAGTCAGAAATAGTGTTCAATCCAAGCACAAACACCTACAATAAAATTCAACATATTCTACAAATCCACAGTATAAAAGAAAAAGATAAAATCCTTATTCTAAGCATGGACATCCATTAGTAGATGCCATATCACTCCATGTCGTCATCGGAGTCCTCATCCTCTCCAGCCTCTACATCCTCAAAGTTATCATCATTTGTCATCATCCTCCCTGACTAGAGCTTCAGCTGCTCCAGCTCCACTCCCTTATTCCTGCTTTGGCTAAGCCACTCTATTGTTGAACTCATCCATCGTCCACCTATGAGCAGTAGGTGTGTCTACATGCCTATGATCATCTCAGCAATAACAGCCTATCCTTGGGGTGGAGAGACCTTGAATGTATGCAAAATTCTTATAACTGATGATGGATGAAACCAAAATGCAGTGCTCTCTCAAAAACCCCAAACTCGGATTATGAATGATGCAAAAGTGATAGAGAATGGATTTTCTAAAATGCAACAATTAAACCCTAAATACAATTCCCACTCACTTTACTCACTTATGCACAATTAAGCCCTAAATGCAACTAGAATAGTATTAAAACATGCAACAATAATAAATTAATCAACTAGGTTGCCTCCCAGGTAGCGTTTGTTTAACGTCATGAGCCTGACCCAAACCTTTCTAGCACTCATCAGTAAGTTCCTCCCAACACCTTTCAGTAGGTGTACTTACCTATATCCTTCAGTAGATACATATAAAAATTAGCATCCCTCAGTAGATGCTACCCAATACACAAAAATTAAAAAAAAAATTCATACTTACATAACCAAGATTTAAAAATTTAAAGTACAAAAAACTATTGTTCTTGGATCACTGGGATGCCTCCCAGTAAGCGCTCTTTTTATGTCACTAGCTTGACCCAGTAGAGTTCAAACACCCATCAGTAAGTATTGATACTCCCCTTGCTTGATATTCTTTTCTTTTTCTTCTTCCTGCTGAATTTCTTCATAAAGTTGAGAACACCAAGCACATGTTTCCATGTTTCAATCATAGGAACTTTAATCTCCAATTTCTTGAAGATCTCCATAAGGCACTTGACTTTCTTTTCCCTCCTATGATATATTTTTGAATGAGGAAGGGGCTTTTCATATGATATTTTCTTCTTTTCTCTCTTCCACTTTTTCTCACTCTTCTTTTTCTCTCTCCTTTTCTTTTTCAACTTTATCTTTTTATTTTTTTCTTTCTTCTTTATTTTCACATTTTTTTTCCTTTTTTCTTTTCTCTCAACCACCTCTTTTTCTTTCTCCTCATCTTTCTCTCCCTCACTCAACTTTTCTGTTTCTTCTTCCTCTATATCTCTCTCTATCTTTTCTTCCTCAATCTTCTCCTCTTTTTTCTCCATTTTTTTCTCTTCAACAACCTTTTCTGTTTCAGAGATAGTGGCTTGGCATTCCTCCCTAGGGTTAACTTCAGTATTAACCCTAGAATCATTCGGAGATGCAGTCACGCACCCCAATTCTATCTCCTTCCTTTTACATCTTGCATTATCACATTCTGAAAAGGAAATAGTATTCTACATTACTTGTTGGAATGTCTCTTCACGGCTTTCTGATGGAGATGGTTGCTGCCAATGTTGTTCAGTTTCCCCCAATGTTTTTCTTGGCATAGAGGATTGTTTCTGCCAAAGACGTTGTTCAGCTTCCTTCTCTCTTTCTTCAAGTGTAGGAGAATATTGCTACCTTTGACGTTCTACTTCTTCAAGTGAAGGATGATATTGTTGTCTTTGACGTTCTCGTAACTCCTCACGTTGTCGCATCTCCTTAATACTTTTGATGAATGACATATTCATACCCGTGATCCGCTGAAGAAATTCGTTGTCAGAATTTATGTTCTCCTTGAGTGGAGTAATTTATGTTCTCCTTGATCCATGAATGAGTGAGGTTCCCACCAGTGGCTGAAATCATTTTGGTAGAATTGAGTGCGCCCATATAATCAAATTCTTGTCCAAACTGCATCCTGCAAACATTAGGCACAAAACCCTAGAAAACATTTATTAGAACAAAAATAAAAATAAACATAAAAAATCAAGTCAAATTTAATCAATTTACACTACTTGAAAAGTTAAACCACGAGTCCCCCGCAACGGCGCAAAAATTTGTTAAACCCCTCGTAAGTGTACCAGATCGTATCAAGTAATAATAAATGGTAAGACCAAATATCGTTCTCCCAAAGGACTCTTAGGCCTTGACTTTCATGTAAACTGATTGCATAAGACTTGAGAAAGAATTAAATTTAAGTGTTTTAATGCAAGACGAAAATAAACATGGAAAATGCAAACGAATCAATTGGCAAGGAAAAGATATAGATGAATGGAGTTGTTGGGGTTTACAATTTCATCTTATCCACCCTCTTATATCTACTTTTCTTATTTAATTTGCTTTATTATCATATTGTCATGCAAACTTTCTTAGTCTACCCAAAACCCAATCTCTTGGCGAAAAGAGCCTATTACTAATTACTGACTTATTATCTCTAGTCTCCCCTAGTAATTAGCAATGCATTATAAACAGAAGCAAAATACAATTGATTGTCCTACCCCTATCTCTAGGCGGTATTAGCTTAATCAAGGAATTTCCTACCAGTTCATGACATTACCGTACGTCTCCGTATCGATAAAGACAAACAACATTTACCGAATGAGTTAAATGATAAAAGCATTAAGCATAGATAAGAAAGCCAACAATTGATAATATAAGCATATGCAAGCATATAAATAAAATAAGAATTTCAATATAAGAGAGTTTCAAAATATTACATTGTTCCCCAACAACAAAGGGTTTAATTCACCATAGACATGCTAATTAGATGGCATTAAATTTAAGAATGGAAGAATAAACCCTAAATTTGGTAGATTGGAGCCTAAGCATCCAAGGAACCGCCTCCAAGGAGTGTAGAACAGCTCTGGACGTCTCTGCCTGCCAAAAGAATCACTTTAAGAATCACACTGGGCTATTTATAGCGCATAAAAGTAACAGAATTTAAGCCCAAGCCCATCTGATGGACGCTCAGCGCTTAATTTGGTCGCTCAGTGGTTTACCTCTAATCACAAAACTGCTCAGCGGTCCAATACGCTGCTCAGCGGTGGCCTTCTAATCACACAGGATGCTCAGCGGTCCAATACGTTGCTCAAGCGAGAAACAATGACTTCACCCACGAAACTGGAACTCAACGCTGGATTTGGCGCTGAGTGGTGCACTTGGCCCTTCTTTTCATCTTTTTTCTCCTTCTTTCATGAGTCTAAGTCCTCCCCTCTTTACTTCCATCATCAATTCTCATCAAAACAATGCAAAACAAGCATAATATCTCTAAAAACAACTTTTGACTCTCATGTGACTCAACTAAGTGTTTTACTTGAGTCTTAAGCTCATTCTAAGTCATAAAGGGTGTGTTTTAATATCAAATTTAAGTATAAAAATAACGGTTTTCCAACCGTTATCACCCAACAACAAAGGGTTTAGTTCACCATGGACATGGTGAAACTATATGGAATTAATGAAAAGAATGAAAAGATAAACCCTAGAATTGGTGATTCAAAGCTCCCGCATCCAAAAACTGCCTCCAAGGAGTGAAGAAGTGCTCTGGACGTCTCTGATTGCCAAAACTGGGTCTATTTATAAGCCAAAAAAATAACAGAATTTCGGCCCAGGCCCATTCATTTAGGCGCTCAGCGCTAGCTAATGCTCAGCGTTGGTGACACTGGACACTCAGCGCTTCCTGATGCTCAGCGCTTCCTGACGCTCAACGGTCTGCGTCTTGGACGCCTATCGTTGGGTTAGCTTTGGGCGGTGGTCTCAATACCTATTTTTCATCTTTTCTTGCCCTTTTCTTGCTCCAAGTCCTTCCTTCTTCATCTATATCATTCAATTCTCGTAAAATCCTGTCAAAACAATTTAAAACCAAGCATAATATCTCTAAAACCACTTTTGACTCTCTTGTTCACTAACTTAGACAAAATGCATGATTTCAAGCCAATTCTATGTCATAAAGGTGGTGTTTTGATATCAAATTAATGTATGAAAATAACGATTTTTAGACCGTTATCACATCCCACATTTCCTTTGCGGATTTGCATTGAGATATCCTGAAAAATTCATCAATTGTCAGTGCAGAGGCAATTACATTTCTAGCTTTAACATCATACTGAGCTTTTCTATTTTCATCAATAGTCCACTCAGTAAAAGGTTTCAAAACAATTTTCTGTTCAACAGTTTTTGTAGGCACAAAAGGACCATTCAAAGTGGCATATAAAATTCCTTTATCTTGCGATTCAAGAAAGATTTGTATTTTGATTTTCCAAAAAGGATAATTTTCACCAGCAAACAAAGGTGGTCTGTTTGTTGAAGCACCTTCACCAAAAGTTTGAAAACAGGAAGCCATCCCCAGCTTTTATAGTTTCAAAGAGTGCAGGGATATAGAAAATCAAACACTGATTTTTATACTGGTTCGGCCAACAATGCCTACATCTAGTGTCCTTCCAACCCAGGAAGCAAATGCACTATAATGGTTGCGGTTTTTACAACAAGGAATTTATAGAAGACCACACATCAAAAATATAAATCTCCTCTCTAACCCAAAACCAAAATATAGCTGCAATAACCAAAACCAGACTTGCAGCAAGAATCCCCTCTTCTGCAATCTGAAACCACGTCGAACAATCCTCAACGTGAAACCCTTGTATCACAACAAGTCCAATTCCAACAGTCTTCATAGGATGCCAAGTCTTAACAAAATGCAACAGTCTTCACAGGATGCCAAGCGTTAAATGATCAACCCAGAAGCACCTTCTTTGTGCAGTATTTGATCAAGTAATGAGTGCGCAAGCTATCTCCCTTTGAATCTTCCTCAAGAAAGATCACCACCGCTTCTTGGAGAATTCTTGGATTTGTTAACACAGAGAATTCAATCTGAAACAAGAATGAAAATGTTAGATCATCAAAAGTCCTTGAACAACTCGTGTTCAGCCAATTTATAGTTTTCTGTCAATCAGATTCTTTCTCAGTCGAATAGGCTACTAATTCAGTCGACTGTATTATTACAGTTATAACAACAGTCAACATAATTGCTCTCAGACAACCAAAATCAACACACATTTAATACAGTTGACCAAGTCATCAATGCTTAACTAACTTTTAAAAATATAGCCGTTGGAGCGCATTAGCATAATAAAATTCCAAATCAGATCAATGAAACAGTCGAATGTAAACCAGACAAAGTCGACTGACACATGTAAAAACACTTTGAAATTCTTTTCAACTCAAAATATCACTTAGCACTAATTCTCAAAATCTGTACACAGGTTTTAGAATAGTCGAATCCATTAGTAATGTAGTCGACTGTACTATAACTTTGTCACACAGTTATAAGTTCATGAAATTGCTTGTGGTTTTTCACTTTAAAAACATATGTAATAAAGCATTTCATATTTCACATAAGCATGTAGTCATGTTCCACAAATATATCAAACAATCAATATAGGAACATACAACACAGTACATCAAACATGTTCAACAGATATAACAATCAATACAACATAAGAACATGTAATGCAACAACATGTGTACTGTTATTAAGCAAAGTGTTGTCATCATAAAAAACTAGAGTGATATAGAGTTTGTGTTGTCAATAATCTCAACAGGTTATACGTTGCTTCTGATGGAAGTATTGATAGCGTCTACTGATGGATGATGATGAAGAAGTGAAAGATTAACATCTACTGAAGGATGTTGATGAGAAAGATTCGCATCTATTGATGGATGCTGGAAGAGTTTGAGAGAGCATCTACTAATGGATCCTGCTATGGAAGAGGATGATGACTATACATCTACGAATGGATGTTAGGTTATTAGGCATCTACTAATGGATGCCAATGAAGATAAGAAAGATTTGTGTCTACTGAGGGATACCAATGAAGAGTAGCATCTACTAATGAATGCCATGTGATTAAACATCTACTGATGGATGTTACTAACATCATCTACTGATGGATGCTATGATGGAGACTGGGTCAAGCTAGTGACGTTAAAGAAGCGCTTGCTGGGACGCAACATAGTGCTCTGAATTTTTACTTTTTAATTTTCAATTTTTGTTTTTATTTTATTTTATTTTTATTGTGCTCTGCTTGAATGAACTGAACTGCTTTGATTCAACTGTGCCTGTTTTGTGTGATGGGTTTTGCTTTATGAGATTCTAGTGTTTGATTGAAGTTGAGATGATGCATGATGTGCTATAAGTGATGAATCCCAATTTGTGAGACAGGTGCTTGAGATAAAGTTTGATTAAGATACTGTGCAGGATGTTTTTCTAAATTTTAGAACTTGTGATTTTACCTGTGTGAGTTTTGAGCTTCAGAGTTGTTTTTAACTAATTGTTATTACTTTGGAAGCATGAATGATTTTGCCCAAATTTTCTGTGATTAAACTACTTGCCTGCAGGTTCCATATGATCAAGGCCATCTTTTGTTATCCCTTATTCTTTTAGCCTTCACATAATTTTTGTGCACTAAAAAGAGAACAATTTGTTCTAACCTTTGAACCTTAAGCCTTATGCTTGTTTTGAAAAACCTTTTTGAAAAATCTTTACCTTGAGTTAAGTTGAGAACATTTGATGAGGTACTGATAAAGGTTTAAGTTTAGGGTTACCAGGAAACAACCCGCTTCTCTAAGTAGTGAGCAATCAAAAGAAAAAGCAAGTGAAAAGCAAAGGCAAAAGAAAAGTGAGAAAAGAAAATTCAAAAGAAAAGAAAGAGCTCACTACAAGGGAAAGCTGGGAAAAAGGAAGAGAGTTGTTCTTGAATGACAAATTCATAAAATGTCTTTCTTAACTCAAGGAACTTTGCTGACCAGAAAAACCAATTTCCTTCTTAGCCCAGCCAAGTTACAAGCCATAAAAAGCCCTTGTGATGATAACCTGCTTGTGAGAATGTTTGATTGTGGTTAAATGAAAGGCAAAATTAATTTGTGTGACATTGTGATAGTAGAGAGAAACACCACAATATACACCTGTGAGCTGAGTGAGACACTTTTGAGTGCTTTAGTGATATGCTTTTAAGTGCTTGAGTGAAACACTTTCCTTGGTGAGGAATAGTTCTCTGAATTTCAGATTGCATCTTTGCTTGGTTGATTGATCATTCTTAAGGATAGCACCTATTGGAAGTGTTTGAGCATCACATTGATTTTGATTGAATTAAGGCATTTGCACATCTTGATTGAGATCTTTATGCTGAATTGGTAAAAGTGATTCCTTGTTTTGAAAGAAGAAGTTTTTGAAAAAAAAGTTGAGTCATTGTAGTAATTGTTCTGAAAAGCTCAGTTACATTCTGTTTGCTTGAGGACAAGCAAAGTTCTAAGTTTGAAGTTGTGATAGCGGTTTAAAACACCGTTATTTGTGATGTAATTTTGATACTAAAAGCACCCTTTTCTGCTTAGAAACTTTCTTGAACTCATGTTTTTGCTTTAGTTTTGTGAATAAGAGAGTTGAGGTGGCACTTAATGATTTTGTTTGACTAATTCCCTTGATTTTGTAAGCTATTGGAATGAATTGAAGGAAGAATTAAAGTGCCAAACAGTTGCAGTGTTGAAAAGTCAAAGCTGAATGCAGAAAAGTCAACGAGACAACCAGAAAGTCAACAGTCATACAGAAAAGTCAATCAGTCAACCAAAAGGCTGAAAAGTCAACCAGAGCGCTAGAAAATCGACGTTGCTCGCCCGGGCGACAAGGGAGCTCGCCTAGGCGACGGGGGCTCGAAGATTGAGCGAAAATTGGGCGGTCGGGCCGTACATGAAGGTTAATTCTCGCCCGGGTGGCCTCCTTAGACGCTTGGGCGACGATTTTAGTGGACCGGGCCCTATTTCTACTCCATTTTGATTCTTTTGGACCAGACCTTGCTTTGGAACATTTTTGACACTATTTAAAGGACCTTGGGGCTCTAAGTATTGCATCCCTGGCAGAGAAGAGCATAGCAATACACTCTTAGCCAATTCTTAGTCTTTCATTCTCTTATTTTCTTAACCTTGTAAACTCTCATATATTTGAATTGATTCTTAATTTCATATGCTTTTTCATTAATTGTTAGAGTAATTCATCTGTTCTTATTGCTTGCTTATATAATAGCACGAGCTGTGAGTTGCATGACTGCCGACAGGTTCCTTTCGATTAAGGTCCTTGTTGAATTACTCCTAAGGGTTATATTGCTCAAACATGAGGGTATGAGTCTTAGTCGTCTTTAACCTCTTGATCTTCACATCGTTTTACCAGGAATGCTAGGAATTGTATGAACTGGTAATTAGGGACATGCTTATTTACCGAGGGATCGGGTTTAAGTGTTTTAGTGAGGGACGTTGGCATTAATGCATAAAGAAGAATTCTTATATACATGAGAGGGAACTTGGTGAAATCTAACCCCAACAACATATCCATCTCATATTAATCAACCTCCGTTCATCTATGTGCTCTGTTGCCAATGATCAATTTTACTTTGCTTTATTTTGTTATTTTTGCAATACAACCCATGATCTCTTTTATTCTAAGTCTTAATTAATCTTGTTTTCATATAACTGTTCAGCACCGAGAGTCCTCTGGGATACCATACTTGGTCTTACCATTTTACATTACTTGTGCGACTCGGTACACTTGCCGATTTGCCCCAACAGCCATACTGTTAGAAATTGTTATTACAGAAATGTTGTTGTTCCTAAAGGATTATATGTTTGGATACCAAAGGAACAAGTAACAAGGACTGACATTCATGGACCCAAAGTTAAATGGGTACCAGCAACCAAAACTTAATCTGTCTTGCAAAATAAATAGCAGATGCAGTTGATCTCAAGGATGAATCAATTATGGAATACATCAAAAATCTTGAGTATCTACAACTGGTACACTAGTGCAAAAACGCAGTTTAACGTCACCCATAAGATGTCGGTTAGAGGGTAGCTCGACGTATATTAATGGACGGTGGCATTACCGTAAATAAGTTGGTAAACAAAACGTCGATTTTTAGGGCAAACGACGTCTATGATATAATAGACATCTGCTCTGCCCTAAACCGACGTCCAAGGGCCTGAGGTAGGCGAGAAGACAGTCTTATCTACCCCATTGATGTCGGTTGTGATGGGGGGCTGACGTCTACCTGGCTGCAATTAATGCTCTTCACCTGATTCCCAGGCACTTAGACGTCACGTAGTAAAAAACCGACGTCTATAATGTTATAGACGTCTTTGCTCCCTTAACTTGACGTCAATGGGCCTGTCCGGAAGGCGGGAAGACAGTCAATTTCTGCAATATAGACGTCGGACTTCTGGGGAGCGACGTCTATGTGGCTATAATTAATGTTATTCACCAAACTCGGAGGCACTTCGACGTCCAGTAATGGGTCGCCGACTTCTAAAACGTAACAGACGTCGACGCCCTAGGACAACCGTCGTCTACTTCCCTGACAGGAAATGAAACGTCAATCCGATCAGCGCCGTAGACGTCGGCTCCCCGTGTGTCCAACATCTAATTTGCATGCAAAAGGTAGACTAAAAGTTATCTTAGACGTCATATTAGTGAGCTAACCGACGTTTAGCTAACTATAGACGTCGGTTTCTTTAGCAACCGACACCTCATTTCATGTTAAATAAATCGCAGACTCACAATTTCGCGGCATTGCATTCCAGTTTCTGATAACATCATCATCTTCCTCCTCTCCTTTTTCTCTCTTGCGGCATTGCATTCCAGGTGCGTCTTTAAACTTTGTTCAGTCCGATTATATTAGTCTTTCATCGATTATCTTCTGGATCAACTGATTAAAATTTGTTTCTCTTGTGTTGTGTTTTAGTGCAGTTTTGTTCCTCTCTTGGGGTAACGTAGTACCACATTCTGCCTTTGCTAGTTGCCTCCCAGAAAAAGCGGCGTCTTTTGGATTTCTTGTGGCGTTTCGACCCAAAAACGACCCTAGGTCGTTGCCTAGTTGTCGTTTCACCGTAATTTTTCCCTCTTGCGGTTGAAAATGGAACTAGGCAAGAATCCAGGTTCGATTTTGGGTTGAAATGTCATGAGAAATTCAAAAGACGCAAGCTTTTTTTTTTGGGAAACTAGTAAAGATAGATAGGCTATCCAAAGACAGGAACAAAACTGCACTAAAACACAACGACTATTTTAGACGTCTGTTAATGCATACACCGACGTATATAGTGACATTAGACGACGGTTAGTTACATGTTCGAAGCCTTTATGTGCTCTTAGACGTCGGTTAATGCTTACTCTGACGTCTATATAGTGCCCTTAGATGTCAGTTTAGGCCTACTCCGACGTTTATTGATGTCGGACATGGCACGAACTGATGTCTGTGTAGGCGTCTGTTATATGGAAGTTCGAAGTCCCATTAACGTCACCCGTAATGATGTCGGTTGTGGAAAAGACGTTAAAAGCCCAAAATAACAGACGTCTAAAGCCCTTTCTACACTAGTGGTAACACTGTATTAATCTACTGCATTATGCTTGATATGATTGGTTGTGATTATGTGATTACATGAATACATTGATTGTCTGGTTGTTTGATTGATTGAGTTTGAAACTATGTTTTCGTGTGTCTTAGTCGACTGCTTGTTTTAATTCATTCGACTATGTTACGCCAATGTTTTAAAACTCTGGTTTTTAGAACGTTAGAACTTGATGAATTTAAATTTGTGGGTTTAATGCAAAATTGTTAACACGTCTTTATAAATATGTGTCATATTTCTTTAGAAACACTATAGTCTCTCTGCAAAACATTTTTTCACTATCCTTTGACTGAGAAAGAAAGTTTCATGAACTCTCAATCTATGGCATCCTCAAGTCGCTCCATATGTAGAAACATGGGAAAAAATGTTCCTGAATCAAGAATGTCTGATCCAACTAGCTGGATTAGTGATGAAGCAACTCGCGAAAGATTCCTTAGTGCAACTATGAAGACTATCGTCTCTCCTATGAACATAAATCTGAATCTGTTCGAAGGGGAAGGATTCATGTTTCATGAATGGTTAGAAAGGCAAGGACTATCAATATTTGTGCAAATGGAGGGATGTTGGTACCCTGACTTAGTGAAAGTATTTTATCACAATCTGAGAATGATTGATAACAATATCTGTTCAAGGGTAAAAGGAGTTGACAGTATCATTGATGACTTCATATGGAATATGGCTACAAATCTACCTTCAGAAGGAGCTTTGTCACATTTGTCATCTGCTCAAACCAATGTCTTACTCAACAAGAGGAAAGTCTATAAGGACTGGTTAAGATTTCCTGGAAAATATTCCATTGAAAGGTTCTATGCTCATGAAGGTCTAAGAAGAGAAGGAAAAATTATTGTTGTTCTTTTGGCTCGTATCATATTACCAGGAAGAGTTAAGGTTGATAGGATGACAAGAGAAGATGTTTATCTTCTTCATGCAATAAAGAATAATACTCCAACAAACTGGCTAGAAGTTGTGAAGAATCATATGAAACTTGTTGCTCTAAACAGATCATTGTGTCTTCCATATGCAGTATTAGTGAGCAAAATCTTAGTATCACAAGGAGTTGATGTTGAAAATTGGAAGAAGTGCCTATGGTGTTCAACAAATACATTTGACCGTGACTCTGCTGTATCTCTTGGAATTGTAAAAACTAGTAATGGATGGAATTTCATGGGTGAAGAAGCTGAGTTCAGTATTGGAAGTACCTATGCTAATATGGTGAATCTTGTAATAAGGCATCAGGATGAAAGTTCTGTTGGGAAACAAGTAGGCTTCGTTTTACACCAAGAGGGTGTAGGGAGTGAATTGATGTTGTTTCAAAAACAAAATCTTTTCACAATCTTTAATCAAAAGTATAAAGCTTTTTGATCTTTCTTGAAATGCAAGTAATGAAAATTTCTATGCAGCAGAAAAACGTAGTTGACTGCGTAACAGATATAGTCGACTGAAATAAAGAGTGCAGGGATAGAGAAAATCAAACACTAGTTTGTATACTGGTTCGGCCAACAATGCCTACATCCGGTGTCCTTCCAACCCAGGAAGCAAATCCACTATATAGGTTGCGGTTTTTACAACAAGGAATTTATAGAAGACCTCACGTCAAAAATATAAATCTCCTCTCTAACCCAAAACCAAAATATAGCTGCAATAACTGATGGGTGTCGCACCCCATGCAAATTTAATTTGCATTAAAGAATGCAGTATAGACTAGGAAGTGACTCCTAGGTCGTCTCTCAAGGACCAAATGTGGTTCGAGAATCAGGTCAAACACGAAGTGGGGGGTTCTGAAAGGTTCATAAATGCAGATGAATTAAATTGAAACACAGATGCAAACAGAAATGTAAAAACGGAATCAAACACAGAATAAAAGCGGTTGGTCATTAACTCAATCACTATGCTTCCAATCACAGATTGACGACAAGTACACGCTACTCTAATCCAAATCCAACACGAATCAACCAACTAAGCGAAGGCTAATTCGGTCTTCAAAATTGCAAACTAAGCAAATGCAATGCTCAAATCCAATCAGTCATGCACATGAAGTCTAATCAGCTAAGCGAAGATTAAACACCAATTAGGCAACTAAGCTTATACCCAATCGCAAGCACACAACAAATTAAATGTTGAGCCAAATCAGAGCAGTAATATGACAATTAAAGTGCAAGAGTCTCATGAATAAACTACTCTAGCCTCTAATCCAGCACAACTAACTGACTAAGCGAAGATTAATCATGCTATCATAATCACGAACTAAGCGAACGCAATACATCTATTCCATCTGATGTGTTCTATACAGATTGATCAACTAAGCGAAGATACAATCATCAACTGGGCAACTAAGCGTATACCCATTGCAAGAACACAGTCAGATTTCACAGAATGTCAGGCAGAGCAGAATAAACACAAGAACAGTCCGATAAATCTCAAGGAAACACTGTAATTTTGTTAACAATCAATCAACTGACTTAAACTAACATTGCAATTAAATTAACTAAAAGTTGCATGGCCACTTGAATTGAAATTGCTAAATCAAAAATCGCATAAGTGTAAATAAAATTGCTAAATGGCAAAATTATCATGGCAGCGGGAGTAAAAAAGGAAAAATGCAACATTTAAACTAATAATTGAAAGACACGTTATAACTTGGAAACCCGTGTAGCTGAAATGTAAACTAAATGGAACAAGCTGCAAAAATAAAGCAAGGAAAAAGACAAATCATCAATTGCATAAGTTGGAATTGAAATTTCTAAATTAGAAAATGCATAAGCCGTGAATGTGAGCATTGAAAAACGCAAATGATGCATGCCGTGACAGTGAAGCACGTCTCCAAAAATAAAGATGCTCTCAATATATATATTATAAGGAAACAAGTTCAGTTACTGCGTGAAGAAAAGAAATGAAACTTCGCGTGCCTTCCTTCTAGCAAAAGAAATGAAATAGCTTGGTGTTCTCCCGGGAAAAATCAGCCAACGTGTGCCTTCCAGCTAACCGTAACCATCCATTCTTCTTCCTCTCAAAGACGCTTAGCACAAGAGCAAGTGGCGGCTCCCCCTTCAATCAGCGCTCTTTCTTTCTTTTATATTCCTTCAACCTATACCGTGGCTGCTGAACCTTCCAGGCCGTGACCCATTATCTCCTGAACTTGTGCTCTCTTTTTTTCTAATTTTTTTTTCTTCCAGCTGTCACACCTTTTTCCGTAACAGAACCTCCTAGCAATTGAAAACAGCGTGTGTACCTTGCTGGACGTGAGCTGCAGTTGCTTATGGACCACGGCCGTGCTGGACGCTGCAACATTTCCAATTGCTGGACCAGCTGCTTCACTTCAGTGTGTTCAATTCCTTTGGGCTGTGAGCTTCCCACGTGGGCCCTGCACCCTTTCCTTTGCTGCCAGCAAATCCAAAGCTAATGCTGGACTTTGTTACACGTTGCTGCCAATCCGTGCACCAGCCAGACCATGACACCCTTTCCAAGCTCAAATGAAATCAGTAGCTTGCTGCCAGGAGTGCTGCTGGAAGCATGTAGATGTTGGGCTTCCTTTATTTTTAATTGTTGATGCTCCATATTTAATTTCCCAAGTGCCGTGACAAACTTTCCATGATGTGCCTTCTTGTTTAATCATGGGCCGTGGCACCTCTTCAAAGGTTTTAATGTGTTGCAGCCTTAAGCTTTGCTGGACTGCGGATGTAAGACCCATAAAAAAAAATATATCTTAGAAGTAAATTTTAGCATTTTTATTAGTAATAATAATTTTAAAAAAATAATAAAAAAAAAAAAAATAATGATCACAAAAGACAAACAACTTTCATAAGTGGAGATTAAGGGGAGCAATTTTTGGTAATGGAGCATTAAATATTATTTTTATAAGTGGTGAAAGGTTTGAAGCTTATGTTAAGGAAGAAAGTGAAGTTTGTAGGGGACCAAAGGGACTTACTATTTAGAAAGGAATTAGAAGAAGAAGAGTTTGAGCAGCAGTTGTGTAAGACATAGAACAAATTTAAGGACTGTGTATTAGAAGTCAGAATTTTCAGAGTTGAGAGAACGTGAAGTCTTTGAAGATAATTGAAGTATCGTAAAGGTTTTGAGTTAAGCGATAATTAGAAGGAGATGGGTAGGTCTTATTAGCTAGTGGATTTGGTATATCCAAGTTTAGAAGGATGTTTCAAGATCAGTGGTTCGTTTAGAAGAAAGGTTTGATCATTGGCTGAGATGAGAGATCTCAAGCATTGAAGGAAGGAGTATATCAGGGTGTTTGTTTGGTAAGAAAAGGCGAGGAATGGAGCATTAAGTTTGAGGATCAGAGTAGCGCAACAGATGAGGGTGAGCAGGTTATTGTCAATAATAGGTATGCATGAAGAGCTTTCAAAATTGTGGATTGGTGGCTTGTGAGGGAAAAGTTCTTTGAAACAATATTGGTGTTGTTGTATGAGAATGAGTTGAGAATGTCGGGTAATCTTCAAGTGTCAGAAGTGAGTTTAGGTATGGAAGAAACAAGTATCAGGCAGGGAAGATAAGTGAGCCAACGGTTTCAAGCTACAGTGTCAACTTTAAAGTGAGGAAGTATTAATGGACGATGAACAGAGTAAGTGGGTCAGGGGATCAATAAAGATGAGTTGAGATATGGTTTCAAGTTATGGTGTCAATCCTGAGGCAACGAAATGTTAACAGATGGTTTGAATCAAGAGGAGATTCAAGTTTTTGGTTTGATAAAGACCGTGTACGAGTTGGTTGAAGAGTATGAAGACTGAAGTCTGAAGTGAATAGGTAAAGAGTTTCCTTTAGTATAATTGCAATACTATAACTAGTGGGTTTCTCAAAATGGTTGAGAAAGCGCAGTTTGGACAGTCCTAGCTTGAGATGTATCATAAGTTGGCATGGTACTGATTAAGCTAGTGATCTCAAGTCGAGGAAGATACATATCTAGGTATGATTACAAGCTAGTAGATTAAGGAATGCATATAGTTCATGTTAGTAGTAAAGTCCAACAATAAAAATAAAACAAAAAAAAATATATAAAATAAAATAAAATAAGGTGTTCAAGTGTCGGCCACAAGCGGCCGTTAAAGATACAGTCCAAAAATAAAATAAAAACAAAAAAAGAATATAATAATAAAGTGTCGGCCATGACTGACCGTTAAGAGTACAGACCAAAGATAAAAAAAAAAAACAATAATGATAATGATAAAAATAAGGTCCCCTTAAGGAGACGGTAATCTTAGAGAGAGCTCTGTGGATGGAGCATTGATGCGGAACGGTATGATATAAGGGACTCTCTTTTCTTCTTCAGGAATAGGGGGATGGGGAAGAGATCCAGGAGCCGTGGAGTCTGTGGAATTGTCCATAAAGGATCTCCAGTTATACAAAAGAATAATAGTAGTCAAAACAAAATAAATAAACAAATAAAAAATAAAATAAAATAAAATGTACATGAGTGCTTACCATACATAAACGACGGTAGGAAGGAAAAAGAAGGTTCAGATATGCTGGAGACTTCTTGCTGCAAGCATCGATGCTTTAATCGGTTTCCATGGTTCTGGAAGCAACAGTAAACGCTGTATTCCCCTATTTCTCCGTACTCCCGGAGTCGTTCTGCGATCTCCCGAACTTGTTCTCGATTGGGATTAATGATCCCATGGTTAAAGATGTTCAACAAGATCTAAACTTGCTCCGGGGTGGACCGCCATCGTTTATAACCCACATCCATATTTCTTCTAACAAAATAAAAAAATAAACAAACAAAACAAAGAAACAAAAAGAAAGTAAAAAAAAAAAAAAAAAGATTTAGTTTTTCATTTCGTTTTTCCTCTTTTTAGTTCAATTTCCATTGTCCAGTCTTTGAAGTCTCCATGTCCATAAATAGGTATGTTTCACGGTCCTCGCAAAGGATCCTAAATAGATCTAAGTTCAAAGAGTCAATTTTTTGTTTTAGTTTCTTTTAAGTGGGGTACGTGGCGTTGTTATACCCGAATGTCTCTGCCATACCTTCAAACGAAGGGAGATTAACAACAGGTTCTCCAGCCTATATACCCCATGTACATATATATAACAAAAAAAAAAAAAGGAAAGAGAAGGTAAAGTGCATGAACGTAAATAAACGTAAAGCAGAAAACCAAAAAAAAAATGAAAGAGAAGGAAATAACATAAACAAGCTTCAAAAAGAAAAGCGGTAAAAAAAAAAAAAAGAAGAAGAACAAAAGAGAAGAAAGGTTGAGAGAAAGAACTTACAAGCGTGAAGGCAGAAACAGAGTTTTGCTCGGCCAAGGTTTTGCTCAGAGTAGGCACTCTCAGATCTCACCCAGATCAGAACCTCCTACTCTCTCAGAAACACTCAGAAAAACGCAACTCTGATCAACACTGCCCGCTCCTCCTTTTATAAAAAAAAATTTTCACTGTAGCTAGAGTTCCGGTCATATCTACCGGAGGCTTTCAATAGTACCGGTAAAAAAAAAATAAAAATTTATAATAATAATAAAATTAAAAAAAAAAGATATCAACTTAGTCGTAGTAATTTGGGTTAGGAGAACATATGACTTTAGAAAAGAACTAAACGATCGTGTGAAACAGTCATGATCCCTTTGGTTTCTTGGAAATGATGAATTTTCGAGGACGAAAATTTTTGTTGTTGGGGAGAATGTAAGACCCATAAAAAAAATATATCTATTTTAATAAATAGAAGTAAATTTTAGCATTTTTATTAGTAATAATAATTTTAAAAAAATAATAATAAATAAAAAAAAATAATGATTACAAAAGACAAACAACTTTCATAAGTGGAGATTAAGGGAGCAATTTTTGGTAATGGAGCATTAAATATTATTTTTATAAAATAATATTTTAATAAAATATTAAAATAATAAATAAAAAAAATTAATAATAATAATAATAATTACAAAAGACAAACAACTTTCACAAGTGGAAATTAAGGAGAACAACTTTTGGTAATGGAATATGAAATATTATTTTTATAAAATAATATTTTAATAATAATAAAAAAAAAAGAACAAAAAAAGTAAATAGTGTCAAACTTTAGCCTATAAATAGCCATAAGGGAGATGGCTAAAAATTGCACCAAAAACCCTTAGAATTTTGAGAGAAGAGTGTGAGAAGAAATCCTTGTTGCATATGGGAGATTCTGGAAGTTTTCAGGAACAAATGCTGAGCAAGAGATTAAGTCTGGGATAGAGGTAAGGGAAGCTAGGTTTAAATTCTTGCTTGTAGAATGTCAGCTTGCTTGTATTAATTTTATGTAAAGCTATTGAATTTGATGCATGTGTAAACTGTGTAACAAACTATGCTACTTTTTGAACTGGATTGATGAATGTATGTGCTGGAATGTGTGTTTTCTAGTCTGTGAATTGTGTGATTGGGTATGTAATGAATTAGGAATTGGTATGACTATGTGTATGATATAGATTTGAGTGTTTAGAAGTTGTAACTCCAGTTATGTAGTTATCTAGGTAAACAACAGATTTAATTATAGTGTTCAAGTAAAAATTTAGGGAAGTAGAGTAGTGATTTCGTGAATTAGGAGTCAGGGGTTGATTTAGACCATTAGGGCAACTTAGTTAAGTCAATTGTGACTTATTAGAAGCACCAAAATGGCCTGAAACAGTTTCCAAATGGTAAAATTGAGTTTGAGTCCATAAGGGAATGAATTTGAAGTATTAGATCCCAATTCCATGCATAATTACTAGAGATGGAGGTTAAGAGTGTGTGTGAACCTTTAGACAAGTTTAATTCAACCTATACTTCAAATTTGGAGTGTTAGAAATTCACAGAATGGCCTAGAGTAAGTTTTGGGTGTGTGAGTTCCTCAAATCTGCAGAATTTCGCGCTGTAGATTATGTAGAGTCGCCTAGCGCACTCTGCGCGCTCTGCGAGGGGTTGCTGACAGGAAAAATTCACACAGCGCACCACAGGGTGTGCGCTGAGCGAATTTTCTGCGACATATTGAGTGTTTTTGATGTTTTTAACGTTTTGGGAGTTCCGGACGTCCGTTTGGATGTTCTTTAGGTCGTTCTGGGGGTTTTTGACCCTTCCGGAACTGTTGGTGATGGTTTCCAAGTCATTTTCCTTGTCTAAGTATGAGTTCACTGGATTTTGGGTTGTTTGTGGTCTTTTGAAGTGTAATTAGTGTATATATATGTTTGTATGCAAAGTAAAATTGAAGAGTTACATGTACATGGTTTTATATGGATTCAATGTGATAATGTCATGGAAATTGGTGGTTCATGTCTGGAGATAAGTTTCAAAGTGAAAAGTATGGTTATTGGACGTAATTCCATGATCCTCAAGGGAGGTTACATGGTGGTGCCCTGTAGTTGTTGTGATTGACCGTATGAATGGCCGGAGTTCCAGATGGGGTTTATCCTGACATTCTAATGACCATTCATGCTCAATTAGAGAGTGATGAGTCATGTGGTGAGAATAGCAGGAGGTCCTAGTAATAGGTGCTACGTGGAGGCCTATTATTCGATAAAGGGCTTACATTTGGGTGTGGTCGGGTGAAACCCCTCGGCAATGGCTTTGCAAAGCAGTAGGGCCACAACAAGTGCACAAACCCCTGGTACTCGACATTTCATACTAGTCCAGATGGTCAAATCACGTGTCGGTCATTGGTATCAACAAAATGTGTTCGGTCTTAGTCTGTATTGTGTTATGGTCTTTGCATGCTATGTGTGTGTTTGTATAACATGATAGTTAGTTCCATTTAATGTATAATCTGATAGAATGTTTACTTGCTTGCTTGTGTGCATGCTGTTGTGTATACCTTAGTTGAATTTGGATTTATCTTGCATGCTTTTCAACCTAGCTTACCCTTGCATTGTGTGTGTTGTATGTGTTTGCCTTCCCCCTTGCGATGATCATCCAATCCTTTGGATGTGAGCAGTAGCTGATGACGTGCTCTTGGAGAAAGCATTGGAGAATGAAGAAGGTGTAGCCGCCTAGTGCTTAGGACTTCTGCTAGATCCTATTTAGATAGCTACTTTATTTTGAAAGACTACTAGCTTTTCTTTTGATATACTCTGTATTTTGGAAATACTCTTTAGGCACCCTTAGATCTTTAGTTGTCATGTATTTTGGAGGACTCTCAAGTTTGTATTTAAGTTTTATTAAAATTCTAGCCTTAAATTGAGGATGACTGTATATCTTAATACTCTTATCTTATACTCTAACTGTTATCTCATATTATATTTGTTGAATTCCATATATATATACTTGGCTATATATTTTGGGATGTCACAGCGGAAGCTTAAATCATAAATGCTGGACGACTTTCATCATCATATTCAACGCATGCTTTTGTGCTGCTGGACATCCAACATTCTCCAAAATTAATTTCCACGTAGGCCGTGAATGTGGAGTAATCTTTTCTCCATTCCAACCAGGCCGAGACAATCATTTTTCTCTCCTCCAAGCCATCACACAAACATTTGCTTTCAAAAGGTAAATGCACATGCTTGCTTCTCTTCCCAAGATGTCGCACATTAACTCACATTTCATTCTTAAGATAAATTGCTAACAGTGAGTGCCTCTTCTCCCCTTTGCTAGATGTCACCATGTTCCCATCAAAATGCATTTAAAAGTTTATACGACTCTTCTATGTTGGACTTGTCTATTTGGATACCTCCAGTTTGTGCACTCATCTTTTATAGAGTCTTAAATTAATTGACAGCCCCCAAATGTCCCAAAGAGTATTTCCAAAATTTTCCCTGCAATTAATAATGTAAATAATCATCTCAGATAATTCAAATTAATTAAAATTAGAATTTCCGGTCAAATTAAGCACAATTAGCAAAAACGGAAAAATACCGGACAATTAAGCACAATTCCCTGATTAATTCTGGCACAATAAACTAAGTGAAGTCAATAAAATATAGACTCATCAATAACCAAAACCAGACTTGCAGCAAGAATCCCCTCTTCTGCAATCTGAACCCACGTCGAACAATCCTCAACGTGTAACCCCTGTATCACAACAGGTCAATTCCAGCACTCTTCACAGGATGCCAAGCCTTCAAACAACGCAGCAGTCTTCACAGGATGCCAAGGCTTCAATGATCAATCAAGAAGCACCTTCTTTGTGTAGTTTCTAATCACACAGTCAGCGCATAAGCCTTCTCCCTTTGAATCTCTCTCAAGATAGATCACCACCATCTTCTTGGAGAATTCTTGGAGCTGTTAAAAAGAGAATTCAATCTGAAACAAGAAATGAAAATGTTAGAGTGTCAAAAGTCTCTGAACAAATCGTGTTCAACCAATTTATAGTTTTCTGTTAGTCAGATTGTTTCTCAGTCGAATAGCCTACTAATTCAGTCAACTGTATTATTACAATTATAACAGACAGTCAACATAGATCCTCTCAGTCAACCAAAATCAACACACATTTAATACAGTTGACCAAGTCATCAATGCTTAACTAACTTCTAAAAATATAGCCGTTGGAGCGTGTAAGCATAACAGAATTCCAAAACAGATCAGAGATACAGTCGAATGTACACTGGACAAAGTCGACTGACACATGTAAAAACATTTTGAAATTCTTTTCAATCCAAAACATCGCAGAGCACTGATTCTCAAAATCTGTACAAAGGTTTTAGAATAGTCGAATCCATTACAGATGTATTCGACTGGACTAGAACTTTATCACACAATTATAAGTTTATAAAAGTGCTTGTGATGTTTCACTTCCCAAAATGTGCAGTAAAATATTTTTGATAAAGCAGTTCACATTGCACATAATCATACAAGCATGTTCCACAAATATATCACACAATTAACATAGGAACATACATCACAGTACATCAAAATATGTTCAGCAGATATAACAATCAGTTTAGAATAAGAACATGTAATACAACAATATGTGTACTGTTATTAAGCATAGTGTTGTCATCATTAAAAACTAGATTGATATAGAGTTTGTGTTGTCAACAATCTCAACAATCTCCCCCTTTTTTGATGATGCACAACCATGATTAATAACTCAACCATGTTTGTACAATTCAACACATGACAGAGTAATAGCATATAGCAAATGATTTAATACAGTTCAATTGCTCTGCATATACAGCATAATATCAAGCAGATAAAGTATGAGACAGACTATTGTTAAACCCCTAGCAAGTGTACTAGATCGTATCAAGTTATAATAAGTGGTAAGACTAAATATCGTTCTCCCAAAGGACTCTTAGGCCTTATCTTTCATGTAAATTGATCTTACAAGTCTTGAAAAAGAAATAATTTTGTGGTTGTATGCAAAATGAAAATAAACATGCAAATGCAAGTGATTCAATTGGAAAAGAAAAGATATGAATGAATGGAGTTGTTGGGGTTTACAATTTCATCTTATCCGCCCTCTTATATCTACTTTTCTTATTTAATTCCCTTTCCTATCTAATTGTCATGCAAACTTTCTTTGCCTACCCTAAACCCGATCTCTTGGCGAAAAGAGCCTATCACTAACTACTAGTTTACTATCTCTAGTCTCCCTAAGTAATTAGCAATTCATATATCACAGAAGCAAATAGAATTGATTGTCCTACCACTATCTCTAGGCAGTATTGCTTAATCAAGGAATTCCCTATCAGTTCATGACTTCCCCGTACGTCTCCATATTAATAAAGGCAAATATCTTCTACCGAATGAGTTAAACGATAAAAGCATTGAGCATAGACAAGGAATCCAACAATTGATAATATAAGCATATGAATAAAATACGAGTTTCAATATAAGAGAGTTTTAAAAAATTACATTGTTCCCCAAAAACAAAGGGTTTAGTTCACCATGGACATGGTGAAACTAGATGGAATTAAATGAAAGAATGGAAGAGTAAACCCTAGATTTGATAAATTGGAGCCTAAGCATCCAAGAAACCGCCTCTGAGGAGTGTAGAACTGCTCTAGACTTCTCTTCTTGCCAAAAGAATTACTATGAAGATCGCACTAGGGCTATTTATAATGCATAAAAGTAACAAAATTTAAGCCCAAGCCCGGCATTCCACCGCTCAGCGCCTAATTTGGCCGCTCAGTGGTTTCCCTCTGATCGCAGGACCGCTCAGTGGTCCATCTCACCGCTCAACGGTTTTCCTCTAATTGCCTGGACGCTCAACGACACCGCTTAAGCGAGAGGCAGTGACTGCTCCCTCGAATCTGGTGTTCAACGTTGGAAAATAGCGCTGAGCGGTGGCTTTGACTCTTCTTTTCTTCCTTTTTCTCCTTCTTTCTTGAGTCTAAGTCCTCCCTTTTTTACTTCCATCTTCAATTCTCATCAAAACCCTGCAAAACAATGCAAAACAAGCATAATATCTCTAAAAACAACTTTTGACTCTCATGTGACTCAACTAAGTGTTTTACTTGATTCTAAGCTCATTCTAAGCCAAGGTGTGTTTTGATTCAAATTTAAATATAAAAATAACGGTTGTTAAACCGTTATCACAACCCCAAACTTAAAACTTTGCTTGTCCTCAAGCAAACAAGACAAAACTTAGCTTTCCACATTTTCATCAAAATATTTCAACATTTTCAAAATTCATTTTTCTAACAACAAGAATTACCCAATTCAGATTTTTAGTGGAATCTTATCAAGATGCATACATGCTTCTATTCAATTTAGTTCAGATAATCACATACTTTTCCACAGATGCTCTACTTATGAATGATCAATCCACTAAGCAAGATGTAACCATACAATTTATTAATCCTCTCCAAGCAAGTGTTTCACTCAATCACTCAAGTGTTTAAGAGGTCTCTCCATCTTTCTGCTGAATTCACATATCACATGAAACCAAATTGCCCTTCATCTACTAAAATCAACATTCTCACATACAAATGTCATCACAAGGACTTTTCCAAGGCTTACAATGAGGCTGGGTTAACAAGAAAAATTGGTTTTTCTGGAACACAAAATCCTTGAGTTAAGAGGGTTATTTTAACATCCAAAGTTCAAGCACAAACTCTCTTTTTAACCAATCTCACTCATTTCCAACTTCTTTCCTTTTTCTCTTTATTTTTACATTGAGCTCATCTTTCATGCTTTTCCTTTTCTTCTCTTTTCTTTTCTCATGCTTTTCTTTCATTCAACACTTGAGCTTAATGCCTTTCTTTTGCCTTTCAATTTCCCCAACAACCCCAAACTTGAACTTTGGCAATATCATAAAATTATTCTCAACCCAACTCAAGGTAAAAATTTTAAAAGCAAGGGTTTTCATCCTGTTTCAAGGGTAGGGTTCAAAAAGGATAGAACACATGGTTCTCTTTTCTTTGGGTTAATATTTGGATAAGAATGGCTTCCAAAAATTGCCTTGATCATATGACATAAACATGCAATTCAATCAGTCATAAAGATTCAGGCAATATCATTCATGCTTCCATATGAACAACATATATATCAATGAATTCTCTAGAGCTCAAAACCTCACACAACTATGCTTTCTCACACATCATTTGTACACCCTGCTTAGCATCATAACCACAATCATAAATCATCTCAAATTTGTTCACATAGCTAGTGAACCATTCACCTGTATATCAGCATGCAATACAATCTCAATCGTCATCCACATCTAATCATCATCAAATAAACTCATCATGCAATAACATCAAGTCAAACCATAGTCAGAAATAGTGTTCAAGCCAAGCACAAACACCTACAATAAAATTCATCCTATTCTAAAAATTCAAAATACAAAAGAAAAAGATAAAACCTAGGTTGCCTCCCAAGTAGCGCTTGTTTAACGTCACGAGCCTGACCCGAACCTCATGGATCCACCAACATCATCACCGTGGAGAATTGTTCCACTTCTCCTCCCAAATAATGTTTGAGTCTCTAACCATTCACCACCCAACTCTGCTGCTGACTATTATTATTTGGATTCTCCAATTGCACTGCTTCATTTGGACATACATGCTTTATCACAAAAGGTCCTGACCATTTTGATTTCAACTTCCCAGGAAATAACTTTAATCGTGAATTAAACAATAACACCTGCTGCCCCGGGTTGAAAACTCTATTTATCAGCTTCTCATCATGATAAAATTTAACCTTTTCTTTATAACTCCTGGATGAGTCATATGCATGTAACCACATCTCTTCAAGCTCCAATAATAGACTTCTATGTTTGCTTTGAGTTTCATGAGGATCAAAATTTAAAAATTTCAAAGCCCACAAAGCTTTATGATCCATCTCTACTGGCAAGTGACATGCTTTCCCATATACCATCTAAAAAGGTGATAATCCCATAGAAGTTTTCATAGTCGTCCTGTATGCCCAGAGAGCATTGATGGGTTGTCGCACCCCATGCAAATTTAATGTGCATAAAGAATGCAGTATAGACTAGGAAGTGACTCCTAGGTCGTCTCTCAAGGACCAAATGTGGTTCAAGAATTAGGTCAGACACGAAGTGGGGGGGTTGTGAAAAGTTGTGAATGCGGATAAACAAAATCAAAACACGAATGCAAACAACAATGTAAACATAGATGTAAAAGCAGTTTCAAAGACAGAATGGAAACGGTTGGTCATTAACTTAATTACATTGCTTCCTATCACAGATCAACAAAATAAAGCAGCGACTCAAACCTCTAATCCAACATAGTTAACCAACTAAGCGAAGGCTAATCATGTTTTCATAAAAGCGAACTAAGCGAACGCAATGTTAACGTCAAATCCAATTTACACCATGTAGTTTCATCAACTAAGCGAACACTAAACACCAACTAAGCGTGTACTCAATTGCAAGTGCAAAAACAGATTTTTACATCAACAAGGTCAGAGTGGCAAATACAATTGCAGTCCAGAAATCTCAAAGAAGCAGTATAATATCGCTAATGACCAACTCAACTAAGCTAAGCTAACATAGCAATTAAATTAACACGACCGAACAAACCAGACAGCATAATGAACGGAAAAAGTAAATTAAACGATGCAATAGATAAATATCCAAATGCAATTAAAGCTATTAAAAATGCAATGCTTAAGCTAAACATTTAAGTGCACATTATAATAATCTAGATGAAACACATAAACAACACTAAATAAATAAAAATAAAATAAAACCGTTAACTAAAAAGCAATAATTGAGCAAGGTGCTGCCATGTGTTTCATTTCTTTGCAATTGAGGAAAATGAATCCTTCTTCTCGGTTTCAGCATGAATAAAGAAAAAGATTAAGAAAACTTGATGCAACTGTGTACTGTTTTCTTCCAGCCGAACGAAAATGTAAATTCAATCATAGTGGTGCCTTTTTAAATGAAAAGAAAATCACTGTGGTGCACTAAATTAAATCAGCGTGTTTCATTCAAGAAAAAATGTTCCAAAAGCAAGGTTTGCATCATGAGACGTGACAACTGCACCTTTCCTCCCATTTAATGACAAATGCAGTCGTCCTCTTATTTAAAGAAAGGAATGCATGCAACTCTAAAATACTCACCGTGCAATTGCTTATCAAGTCAAATCACTGTGTTTCCTCTGCCGAAAGTAAAAAGTGTTGGATAAAACCTCCTCTTTTCTAATAGAAAATAAACCCTAAACGTAATTGCTTGGAAGAAATGAAAGTGCTTATCAATAACTAAAATAAAGAAAGAAAGATACTTCAACAATTAATTGAAATGTTCCTTGCATGAGGTCGTGACTTGGCAGCAGCTATGCAACAACGTTCTTCAAAAAGAGCAAGAGGAAAAATATGTTCCTGCATCCGAAGAAGTGTTCAAAGCCAAAAAGAAAAATAAACAAAAGAGAGAGGGACTACTGTCTTTCATCCACAATCAAAAATTGCAAACATGGTTCCAATCAAAGCTCCGTAAGAAAAAGAAAGTTCCCAAGCCAAGTGAGTCTGCCGAGAGTAATAGAAAAAAAAAATGTGACGGCTGCAATGCTCCTCCCTTAAAGCTAAGGCTGTAAGTGTCTCAAAAATTAGGGTGGGGTCCACCCTAAAACCCTAGGTGCCATGTCACCATTTTTTTAAATTTGGCTTAGTCTATCCTAGCAAAATTAGCCCACATTACAAAAATTGATCTATAAATTCTAAACTACTAAACTAAGCTTGATTAATTCTAAATTGCTTTTATGAAAAGTCTTCCATCAATTTGCCTCCTTCCTAATGCTACAAAAGATATCTCCAAAATTTCCCTGCAACTAAAAATGCAATTAATCAGCTTAGAAAATTCAAATTAACTAAAATAAGAATTTCCGATCAAATTAAGCATAATTAGGAAAAACGGGAAAATACCGGACAATTAAGCACAATTCCCTGATTTATTTAAGTGCAATAATTTAAGTGCAATAATTTAAGTGAAATCAATAAAATATCGACTCATTAAGTGACCAATCTCTCCTTGAAAAAGCAACTGTCTTTTCTAAAATTCTCTTGATCTCCCTGTTAGAAACTTCAACTTGACCATTCGTTTGCAGATGATAAGGTGCTGCCACCTTATGTCTTACCCCATAGTGTTTAAATACCTTAGCCAACTGAGCATTACAAAAATGAGACCCACCATTACTGAAGAGTACCTTGGGAGTTCCAAAACGTGAAAAGATATGCCTTTTTAAGAATTTGATCACAGTATTAGCATCATTCTTAGGGCATGCTAGAGCTTCAACCCATTTGCTTACATAATCAACAGCCACCAAAATATATTCATTATTGAAAGATGAAGGAAAAGGCCCAACAAAATCGATACCCCAACAGTCAAAAACTTCAACTTCCAAAATGCCTTGCAACGACATCACGTGTCTTCGTGAAATAGTCCCTATCCTTTGACATTTGTCACAATTCCTAGCATGATTATGAGCATCTTTAAACAAAGTCGGCCAATAAAATCCCGATTGAAGAATTTTTGCAGTAGTTCGCTCTCCATTATAATGATCTCGATAAGGGGAATTATGACAATGCCACAGAATTCCTTCTACATCTTTTGTCATTACACATCTCCTCAAAAGATTATCTGCTTGATGAGTCGATATTTTATTGATTTCACTTAGCTTATTGTATCGAATTTAATCGGGGAATTGTCCTTAATTGTCCAGTATTTTCCCGTTTCTTCTAATTGTGCTTAATTTGACCGGAAATTCTAATTTCAATTAATTTGAATTTTCTGAGCTAATTATTTGCATTATTATTTTCAGGGAAAATTTTGGATATACAATTTGGGACATTTGGAGTGCTGTCAAATAATTCAAGACTTTCCAATTAGACATTTTAAATTAGTTACATTGTAATTTAATTGTTTAAACTTTTTGGACAAACTTTTTCACATTTGGGTCAATGTTGACAAATTTATGATAGGCCCAAATTGAGGGGAGACACTTGGCACCACCTAGGGTTTTAGGGTGGACCCCACCCTTATTTTTGAGACACATTCACAGTCCTAAAAAGGTCCAGCCGTCACACACTTTTGAAGGAGATTTTGAAATTTTTTTTCATGGAGTTTGCTTGGAGCATGGGCACGGATTGAAGGAGGAGGAAACACACATCTAAAATTTTCCATTTTGCTTAAAAAGGAAGACGTAGTCAACTTGGCTTTGAATTGCAAGCAGCACACATTTTCATTTTGTTTTATTGAAGCCGACACACTTCTTTGCTTTTGGGTTTTATTGGCAATGTTTTGAAAAACCTGGTGGTGGCTCACGGTTCTATGGCTCCTTAATTTTATTTTGGTTATTTACTAGCTGCTTTATTTTATTCAGCACTTTTACATTAATGTTTCTTTGATTCCAGCGGTGCACACAACTTCACGGTTTGCTTTTATTCACCTAAGAAAATGCTGATTCAAATAGTTGCTCACGGTGGTTTTTCATGATGGAATGAGACAAGCACTTTTTATTCTTTTCTTTTAATCATGCGGTGTTGGCTGGGAATTATTTTGTGGATGCATTTATCTCATTTCTTCCAGAAGCGGTGTTTTTCATTTTGGGTGAAAAAGGGATGCTTGAATCGAAGGAGCTGTTGTCATTCGCTGGGTTTAAATTGTTTTAGAGAAAAAGGCTGGTACGTTTTTCAGTTGGAGAAAGCATTGGTGTCACGGCTGGCCATTCAAAAATTCTTTTTCCTTTTGAAACATGGACATGTTGGCTGGAGAATGTGCAAGCCGTATCATGACCTCGGGATAAGTTTTATCAAGCACATTGATTTATTTCTTTTTTTTTAAGGAAACGGTGTTTTAATTTGAGCTGGAGGTGTCATGCATTAAAGGAAGTTATTGCTCAACATTTACTTTATTTTAAGCTGGTTTTCATTTTAAGTTGCACGCTGCTGGCATTGCTTATCAACTTCATTCATTTCTTTTCTTTTAGAAAAGTGTTGCACGGCATTTTAAGCATTGTTTCTTATTCTAGATTCAATATGCATTTTATTAGTAGTTTAAGTGTTGCCATTTTTCATTTCCGTTGAATGTGCACTTTCGCTTTCTTATTCCAACTGCAATATGCATTTTATTTAGTACTTTAAGTGTTGCATTTTAATAGTTTTAACTGTGTTTAGATATTTGTTTGCTACAGTGTTAGGTTTAGTATTTTTCGTTTACTTTAATGATGTCTAGTTTGTTCGGTTGTGATAATTTAACTGTCATGTTAGCTTAAATTAATTTAGTTGGTCATTAGCGATATTATAATGTATCATTGAGATTTTTGGACTGTAATTGTATTTGCTGCTTTGACTTGGTTAATATGAAATCTGTATTTGCACTTGCAATTGGGTATACACTTAGTTGCCCAGTTGGTGTTTAGTCTTCTCTTAGTTGATGAAACTGCATGGTGTAAATTGGGTTTGATGTTAACATTGCGTTCACTTCGTTTGCTTTTATAAAAACATGATTACCATTCGCTTAGTTGGTTAACTGTGTTGGATTAGAGGTTTGAGTCGTTACTTTATTTTGTTGATCTGTGATAGGACGCATTGTAATTAAGTTAATGACCAACCGTCTCCAGTTTGTCTTTGAAACCGCTTTTAGATCTGTGTTTAATTATCAGTTTGCGTCAGTGTTTTGATTTAATTCCTCCGTAATCACCACAACGATTTCACAAACCCCCCCACTTCGTGTCTGACCTAATTCTCAAATCACATTTGGTCCTTGAGAGACGACCTAGGAGTCACTTCCTAGTCTATATTGCATTCTTTAATGCACATTAAATTTGTATAAGGTGCGACACCCATCAAAATTTTGGCGTTGTTGTCGGGGACCAATGGTTCGATTTTAGGTCTTTTGTTGTGTTAGTGTGTGTTATGTTTTGTCTTGTGTTATGAGTGTGTCGTTCTGTTTGTGTGTGTCATCATGTGTGTTGCATTTAGATAACTTTAGTTGCATATTTTCATTGCATTCTTCTTACCCCCCCCCCCTTCTACATGTCTACCTATTTTGGTTGTGTGAGTAATGCTTATTCTGCCTATGATTATGATTCTCCTTCTGCATCTGACTCTGATATTGCTTCTCATGCATATTTTGTTGATTTCTGTGTTGAGAACAATATGACTCATCCTCCCATTCCTGAGAGTGCTCTTTGGGAGCCGATTACACATTATGAGGATGATGTTCATTGCGTTCTCACATCTGGACTGATAGATTTGCTGCCTAGGTTTTATGGTTCTGCAGGTGAATGCCCACATAGACACTTGGAGAGGTTCCAACACATTTGCTCTGTAATGAAACCTCCACATGTCCCTAATGATAAGATTTTCTTAAAGGCATTCCTGCATTCAGTAGAAGAAGCAGCATAAGGGTGGCTTTATTATCTTCCTCCTGAATTGAAGGCCAATTGGGAAGATCTTAAGCATCTATTTTTGGAAAGATTTCGTCCTTCACAACATCAATATCAATAACCACCATTCCAGAATGCTTGTATGCCTCCCCCAATCCAGGAACCATAGTAGCTGTAGTTTCATGAGCCGGCCCAAGCAACTCCTCATCCTTCCACTACTTCTGAGCCTACATTGAAGGAGTTACTGAGGCAGATAGCCATGCAGAACATTCAGTTCCAGCAAGAGACCAGAGCTTCTATTCAGAGTTTGATTGATCAGATGGGGTAGATGACCACTCAGCTCATTGAGGAACAGTCTTATGTTTGCGAGGAATCACCGTTTCAGGCTGTTTAGCTTCCAGATGATGTTGGTGCCGTCCACATAGGAGATGGGGAGCAGAGTCATGAGCTTACTACTGCGCCATCTACTTTCCCACCCTCCTATGTCCCCATTCTTGCACCTGAGGAGACTGATGAAGATTTGGAGGACCAGGAAGGTATAAGCAGTAATTTTGAGTCAGGTAGACCACTTTCACCTTCCACAACTCTACCAACTTTCAGGGAGGTGGAGGTAAACATACCTATGATTGATTCTTTTGTTGATGATTATGCTGATGATAGGTATGTTGATGATTACATTGTTGATGAGCATGATTTTAATTCTACCTCCCTGCATGATGAGAACCACTATTTGATATCACATTTGAATGTTTATTCTCCATGCACTGAACATGAATCTAAGATTGTTGTTGATATTTTTTCTACATTTGAAATTGATTCATGTTCTGAGAGTGTATCTGAGTTTCATCCTGTTACATTTGGATTGGGTGTTATATTTCTCCATGTCATTTCTTTGGAGCCATATTGCACTAACCATGTTGCAGGAGGTACACATGAGTTTGATCAACAAACACCCACAGTGGAGAACAAAGGTGTCAGTATACACAACGGTTTGAAGATTAATAGGCACTAGTTGAACCCACTCATCAACAATCACTGCTTCTTAGATCCAGATGTGGAGGACATCTCCCTGCTTGATGATATCTGGCGGCTGAAGCAGTTCCTCCTCAAGACTTCTTGGCTGAATCATGTGGTGGAAGACCTCTCCCTGAAAGTCCAAAATTGGCAACTACCACCATGATCAGGGGAGTTTTCTTTTCCCTTCTCCTCCCTTTCCCGCTTTTATTGCACTTGTCCATGATCTGTCGACTGTTCTGATTTCTGATCTTATGCTTGTGACTCATTGAGGACACTGTGTAGTTTAAGTGTGGTCTATTAGGGGAGATTTCTATTTTCTTTGTTAGTTTATGTTTTCTAGATAGTTTTTGTTTTGTCTTGTGTACAGTTTTACATGTTTCTCTTGATTTCTGGACATTGTTTAGGTTGTAGATGTGTCCTTCAATCCATTGATACTATGATTCGCTTGAAATCCTTGCTTTTCTTTGCTTGGAAGATGAATATGATATTTGAGAGTTGAATTGATTGTGACAGAAATACCTTGTGTGAGATTTGAGCCACTTGATATTCTTTCTTGTGTGATATGTCTCTTGATTGCTTGCACATATGCCTTGGCTTGACTTTTTTTTTTTTATGATTCTTGATTGATATGCATGTTTGGAAGTGATAAAGGCAATTTTGTTCTCGAGGCTCTTTAGCCAGATGAGCCCACCTTGTTTTTATCCCTTGATAACCCCTTTTGAGCCTATACTTTCCCATTTCTTTGTTTTGAAGCTTATACACTAGCCCTAAGTGAAAAACCATGATTACCTTAACCTTAGGAAATTTTGGAGCTTTGGAATTGTTTTAGGACTAAGTGTGGTCTCTTAAGAGATTCAGAGAATTGGCTAGTTGGTTCCTCTTCTTACTTTTGTTTTTGTAAATATATTGTGTATCTTGTCTCTTGTAGTTATGTTCTGAAAAGAGAGAAAAGAAAAGAGACAGGATGAAAAAAAAATAGAGAAAAATGAAAGAAAAATAAATAAAAATTGTGAATGATGGAGTCAAGAAGAGGATTGAATTAGAGGGTTTGGGTGTTATTTGCTGTGTTTATCCTCCCTTGTCCTTGGCTCCAATACATCCATAAAAGACCTTTTGATTTGAACATGCATATGTTTTGAGTGTTGATATTAGAGACTTGCCAAGACTGTTTGTTGCTTGCTTTCTTGAGTGCATTGAGTTGCCATTGTTTACCCTAGACACTTGAGAGAAACACTGATAGTGCATCTGTGAGGTTCTGTTGCTATTGATTCACCTCTTGGGTTGATTGATCATTTTACCATGTCTTGAATTGCTTGGATGATTTCATGAGTATCTGCTTTTCTTGATTCTGTGTTGGATATTGTCTACTGCTTTTTCTTTGTCCAAATTTCTTGAGGATTGTGTAATTCTGTTTCTTTCCTTGAGAGTCTATGTTTTCTGTGTGCTGAGTCTGTGTCACTTCCCTGTGTCCTCTAAACTATTCCCTGATTTGCGTCTTGATTTTGCCTAGGAGTGCAAAAGACTAAGTGTGGTCTATTTTGATGAGTCGATATTTTATTGATTTCACTTAGTTTATTGTGCTAGAATTAAACAGGGAATTGTGCTTAATTGTCCGGTATTTCCCGTTTCTGCTAATCGTGCTTAATTTGACCGGAAATTCTAATTTTAGTTAATTTGAATTTTCTGAGCTGATTAATTGCATTTTTAGTTGCAGGGAAATTTTGGAGATATCTTTTGGAGCATTAGGAAGGAGGCATGGTCATTAAAGACTCTACAATTAGGCATTTCATTTTTAATTAAATTGTAACTTAGTTGTTTAGGAAGCTTTAATTAAAATTATGAGCAACGGGACATTTAGTGGCAAAAATGTAAAGGCCCAAAATTTTGTGAGACACATGACTTGGCTCCCTAGGGTTTCTTTTGGTGGCCCCCACTCTCACATTTTGGAGACACACACACAACCTTAGTAGGGGCAGCCGACACACACAAAAAGGGGTAATTGGCTGGAACATGGGGATAGAGTTTTCTCTGGGAACAATGGCTTTGCATATGGGTTTTGGTTGATTTTTAGTTGTAAAACGTTATTTTGGAAAGGGGGGCTGGAACGGGTTTGGCAGCAGCTGCACAGCCGCCACTCTCCTCTTTGATTTTTGCTGGAATGTTTTCAAGGTGTCTTGTAATATTGTTCACGGTTTTTTTTGACGGGTTGAATGAATGAAGCTCATTTCCTTTTCCTTTTTATTTTGTGCAAAAGCTGAAGAATTTCTTTTGAGTTTATCATTGTATTCACGTTGGTGGCATTTTGTTGAATGAAAGAAGAGCAATTTCTTTACCCTTTTCATTGGGTGCTGCGCCGATTGAGGGGAGGCAAGTACTTTTGGTGTGACATTTCATTTTGATGGTGCACTAGTGTCTTTGCTTTAAATTAGAAAAAGTGTTGATTTCATTTAGTTTTGTTTTGTTGATTCTCGGTCACATCCCATGAATGCAATGTTGCAGCTCAAGTAAAGTTTAGTTTTCTTTTCTTTTCTTTATTTTATGAAATCAAAAGTAGATTAGTTAGAAGTAGTCATTGCTATGTGATTATGGGATGATTGGCAGCTTCTTAGTGTGGTTAATTTTCTTTTATTTAATTAAAGAATGAAAAGTGATTGGATGGGTGTAGTTGGATGAGGTACGGTGATTGAGTGCTAAAGAAAGGGGGCCACGGTTCCGAATATTGTTTCTTTCATTCAAATGAATGTTTTGATTTCAAGTGAAGAGGTGGTAGGTGGCAGTAGGTGTGTTGTACGAAGGTGAGGTTGAGAGAAGAACCTTTCTTGATTGCTTTGAACAAATGTGTCACGGCTGGATGAAGATTTTTAGAAGCAATTGCAATTTTAATTTCTTTTGGGAGGTGCACTCGGTCACGTGAAATGGGTAGAAAATTATGCTTGTTTATTTCTTTTGCTTTAAATTAATTTACATGTTGTTTTTCTTCTTTTTAATTTAGTGGTGCATTTTAATAATTTTAACTGTGCTAGATATTTCTTCGTTACAGTGTTGGGTTTAATATTTTCTTTTACTTTAATGTTGTCTAGTATTTTTGGTCGTGATAATTTAATTGCGATGTTAGTTTAGGTTAGTCGGGTTGGTCGTTAGCGATATTATAATGTTTCCTTGAGATTTCTGGACTGTAATTGTGTTTGCCACTCTGACTTGGTTAATGTGAAATCTGTATTTGCACTTGAATTAGGTATCCGCTTAGTTGCCCAGTTGGTGTTGAGTCTTCGCTTAGTTGATGAAACTACATGGTGTAAATTGGATTTGATGTTAACATTGCATTCGCTTAGTTCGCTTTTATGAAAACATGATTAACCTTCGCTTAGTTGGTTAACTGTGTTGGATTAGAGGTTTGAGTCGTTGCTTTATTTTGTTGATCTGTGATAGGAAGCATTGTAATTAAGTTAATGACCAACCATTTCCATTCTGTATTTGATTTCGTTTTTACATTTCTGTTTTCGTGCTTGTTTACATATGTGTTTACATTTCTGTTTGCATCTGTGTTTTAATTTAATTCATCCGCATTCACAAACTTTTCACAAAACCTCCCCCACTTCGTGTCTGACCTAATTCTCAAACCACATTTGGTCCTTGAGAGACTACCTAGGAGTCACTTCCTAGTCTATACTGCATTCTTTTATGCACATTAAATTTGCATGGGATGCGACACCCATCACTACTCCAATCGTGAATAAATACGGATCATCCCATATAAACTGCTTAGCATCATGTAAGAACTTCTTTTTCTGTTGCCAATTCAATTCTTCAGGAATAACTCCTGCAGCTTTAAAGTTGGCCAAGTCAAGAAACCATGGCCTTTGCTGAATGTACAAGAAATTTTCATCTGAAAAAGACTCCCAAATTTCTTTCTCCTTGCTTGTTACTTCAGTGTTGACTAGCCGAGATAAATGATCAGCAATTAGATTTTCACTTCCCTTTTTATCACGAATCTCTACATCAAACTCTTGTAATAGAAGCACTCATCTAATTAAACGTGGCTTTGAATCTGGATTTGTCACTAAGTACCTTATAGCCGTATGATCCGTATAGATAATCACTTTAGATCCGATAAGATAAGATCTAAATTTCTCCAATGCATATACTATAGCCAAAAATTATTTTTCTGTAGTAGCATAATTCAGTTGGGCTTCATTTAAAACTTTACTAGCATTGTAAATAGCATGTAATACCTTTTCTATTCTTTGACCCAACACAACACCTATGGCATAGTCACTAGCATCACACATAAGATCAAATTCTTTATTCCAATCTGGAGCCACAATAACTGGAGCAGAAATCAAACTTTTCTTCAAAATGTTAAATGCTTGCACACATTCTGAACTCATTACGAATGGTGTATCCTTAACAAGCAAATTACTCAATGGCTTAGCAATCTTTGAAAAATCTTTAATAAACCTCCGATAGAATCCAGCATGGCCTAGAAAACTTCGAATTCCTTTCACGTCTGTCGGTGGTGGAAGTTTTTCATTAACCTCCACTTTTGCCTTATCCACTTCAATCCCCCTGACTGAAATCCTGTGTCCTAACACAATTCCTTATGTAACCACAAAATGGCATTTCTCCCAATTCAAAATAAGATTTGTTTGAACATATCTTTTAAGAACAGCATCCAGGTTGATCAAGCATTTTTGAAAAGAATCCCCAAATACTGAAAAATCGTCCATGAAGACTTCTATGCTTTTCTCCATGAAATCTGCAAAGATTGCTTGCATACACCTCTGGAATGTGGCAGGGGCATTACATAATCCAAATGGCATTTTTCTATAAGCATATATACCAAAAGGACATGTAAAGGTTGTCTTTTCTTGATCTTCAGGATCTACCACAATTTGATTATATCCAAAATAGCCGTCTACGAAGCAATAATAAGCTTGTCCAGCCAATCTTTCTAACATCTGGTCCATAAAAGGTAAGGGAAAATGATCTTTCCTGGTAGCTGTATTTAATTTCCTGTAATCAATACACTTCCGCCAACCAGTAACTGTCCGTGTAGGAATAAGTTCATTCTTCTCATTATAAATCACAATCATCCCTCCTTTCTTTGGGACAACTTGAACTGGACTCACCCATTTACTGTCAGAAATTGGATAAATAATTCCTGCTTCCAATAACTTCAATACTTCCTTTCGCACAACCTCTTTCATGACGGGATTAAGTCTCCTCTGTGGTTGAGCTACTGGCCTGTAATCATCCTCCATAAGAATTTTGTGCATACAGTATGTGGGACTTATACCCTTAAGATCTGCAAGTGACCAGCCTATAGCACCCTTATTTGCTTTTAAGACTTCCACCAGCTTCTCCTCCTCTTTTAAAGATAATGAAGTACTAATAATCACTGCCTTTCCTCCATTATCTTCCAAAAACACATATTTCAAATGCGGTGGTAGCTCTTTCAATTCAATCTTACTTTCTTGAACTTTCTCTTTAGGCTCAATTTTTTCAAAAATAATCTTTTCTGCTGGAATTTCTTTTGTTGCCTCCAAATCCTGAACGCATTCTTCAATCATTTTGTCCTCCTCTTCGTTTAAATCTTCACATTCATTAATAAGAGTTCTTTCCAGAATGGATGCATCACGAATTCTATTATCTTGCTTCATACAAATTTCTTCCACAATGTCTATTTGAAAGCATGACTTATCATCTTTACGATGTGACATTGCTTGGAACACATCAATATCCACCTCTTCATCTTGTACTCTGACTTTAAGCTTGCCATTTTCAACATCAATCACGATCCTGGCTGTCTGATGAGTCGATATTTTATTGATTTCACTTAGTTTATTGTGCTAGAATCAATCAGAAAATTGTGCTTAATTGTCCGATATTTTCCCGTTTCTGTTAATTGTGCTTAATTTGACCGGAAATTCTAATTTTAATTAATTTGAATTTTCTGAGCTAATTATTTCCATTATTATTTTCAGGAAAATTTTGGACATACATTTTGGGACATTAGGAAGGACACCAAATAAATTAAAGGCTCTCCAATTAGACATTTTAAATTTAGTTATATTGTAATTTAATTGTTTAAACTTTTTGGACAAACTTTTGCACATTGGGCCATTTTTAAAAAATATATGAGGGGCCCAAAATTGTAGGACACTTGGAACCTAGGGTTTCCTTTTATTTTTTTTTAGGGTGGACCCCACCCCTAATTTTGGAGGACTCGCGACATTTGATTGGAAGAGCTGTCGCTTACAAAGGGGAAGCTCCCGAGAGTTCATTGGGAGAAAAACAACACACTGTGCTAGAATGGAGGGTGACGTTGCTTGATAGTTGGAAACTGTTTACACGCTGATTGACATTTTCATTTTAATTGCACCACGGAGATAGTGCAGCACTTGCATTTCATCTTTGCTGGAGAGGCATTGATTCAATTTTAATTGCATTTTAGGAGGGTGCAGGCGCTAAATTGCAGTGTGGAAAGGAGGTGGCAGAGGCGCTAATTGATTTAGGGAGATTCACAATGCATTTTAAGTCTGGAGTTGTCACGTCCAAGGGAGTAACCCAACATTGGTTCAATCGTTTTACTATTCAAGTGTCCTTTTTTTTATTATTGCCATGATGAATTAAATTTAATTTTCAGTTCAAAGTTGCATCTTTAATTGATTCAATCACTTTTTACATTTCATCCAAGTCCAACTGTACGGTTCTTTACAAGTTACAATGCAATGTGCCTTTCCCTTTTATTTTTTTTTCCTCTTATGTGATGCATTAATTTCTCTCACTCCATCTACCATTTCTCTATTGTTCACGCATGTTTTTAATTGTTGTTCCGTGAATGATATGCCTAGTGGATGTCTTCAACCAACAATTGATTGAATTAAAATTTGGCTTTGGCTGCACGATGCACGGTGATTGATTTACTTTCCTTTTTTTTTAGAAAAGCACAGCTTCAAGGGATGTGATTTTCTTGTACTTTCTTTCATGATGCATTGCATTTATTAGTTTTAGGATGCCTTTTATGTTCTTCCTTTCATGAATGCACACACCTACAGTGGTTAATTTAGAGAGAAGAAACTTAACTCAATTGCTATGGAGAAATAGGTGCAGAAATGTCACGGTTGGAAGCTTTTATTTTTGGAATTTTCAATTGTGAAAAACACTTGTTTCCTTTGATGTTGGAAAGGCACGATGTCCCATTTTTATTTCTTTTTAGAATGAAACTCATGGAAGCTTAACATGTTACGGCTAAAGAGGATTTTCATTTAGAAGTTTTTGCAATTTTAATTTCTTTTGGTAGATTTAATTGAGTGTTGGATATTAATCATTTTAATTATGTCTGAATATTTGTCTCTTGTGGTGTTAGGTTTGGCATCGTCTTTTACTTTAATGTTGTCTAGTATTTTTGGTAGTGATAATTTAATTGTGATGATAGCTTAGGGTAGTTGGTTGGTTATTAATAAAATTATTTTGTTTCCTTGAGATTTTTGGACAGTAATTATGTTTGCCACTCTGACTTGGTTAATGTGAAATCTGTTTTTGCACTTGCAATTGGGTATACGCTTAGTTGCCCAGTTGATGTTTAGTCTTCGCTTAGTTGATGAAACTGCATGGTGTAAATTGGATTTGATGTTAACATTGCGTTCGCTTAGTTCGCTTTTATGAAAACATAATTAGCCTTCGCTTAGTTGGTTAACTGTGTTGGATTAGAGGTTTGAGTCGCTGCTTTATTTTGTTGATCTGTGATTGGAAGCATTGTAATTAAGTTAATGACCAATCGTTTCCATTCTGTCTTTGAAACCACTTTTACATATGTGTTTACATTGTTGTTTGCATTCGTGTTTTGATTTTGTTTATCCGCATTCACAAACTTTTCACAAACCCCCCCTCCACTTCGTGTTTGACCTTATTCTCGAACCACAGTTTGGTCCTTGAGAGACGACCTAGGAGTCACTTCCTAGTCTATACTGCATTCTTTATGCACATTAAATTTGCATGGGGTACGACACCCATCACTGTCTTCATAAAAGGTCTTCCAAGAATCAAAGGTGCATCTCCATTTTCTTCCATCTCCATTATAACAAAATCCACAGGGAATAAAAATTTGTCTACCCTGACTATTACATCTTCAGCTACTCCATATGGATATTTAAGGGATCTATCTGCTAATTGAAGAGTCATCCTTGTTGACTTGATTTCCAATCCTTTAATCTTTTTGAACATAGAAAGAGGCATTAGATTAATACTGGCTCCCAGATCAATCAAAGCTTTCCCAACTTCTAACTCTCCAATAGTACATGGAATGGTAAAACTCCCTGGATCTTGTAATTTAGGAGGTAGTGTCCTCTATGAGTGCACTACAATTCCCTTGCACCTCAATAGTTTCCTTCTAATATACTTCCTTTTCTTCATGAGAAGTTCTTTTAAAAATTTTGCATATGATGGCATTTGCTGAAATGCCTCAGAAAATGGTATAGTTATTTCCAACTTCTTAAAAATCTCCATAAAACGCTCAAACTGCTTTTCTTTCTCCCTCCTAGAATATGTCTTTGGATAAGGCAAGGGTTTTTCATAATCCCTCTCTTTCAATTTTACAACCTTTTCATCTTGAAATTCTCCCTCATCTCTCAAATTTTTATTCATCATATTTTTCTCTCTCTCACACTCCTCCCTCTGATCACTCCTTTTCTCAACACTCTCTTTTTCTTTCTCTCTTTTCTCAACTCTTCTCTCCTCTAATACTCTCCCACTTCTGGTAACATTCTCACATGCTTCTCTCACAGCACTTGTCTCCACACGATTAACATATAACACACTCCTATTCACAACTCTTTGAAAAATCTCTTCAGACTTTGCACTCCTCTATACTGGCATAAATTGAGGGTGATTTGGGATTCTTGAAGCTTCTATAATTTGCTGTGGTAAAACAGATAATTTTTGCGTAATCATCTCCAAGTGCTGAGCAATTACCTTGTTCTGCTACATCATTAAACTATGATTTTGTAACAATGAAGCTTCCTGAACAACATTAGCACTTTTGCTATGTGTGTCCTCATTATCTGCCATACTCTCAATTAAATCATAGGCCTCATCCTCAGTCTTTCATCTTATGTCGCCTCTGGCTGCAACATTCAACATCATCTTTGACTGCATATTCAGGCCTCCAAGGTATGCAAGAACTAGAGTTGTCTTGTCAAACCCATCGACTGGTGTCTTCCTCAATAGGCCTTTAAACCTATCCCATGCTTGTCCGAGAGTTTCCTCCATGCCCTGTTTAAATTAAGAGATCTCCAACCTTCCTTGGATGACTTTCGACTGAGGAAAATATTTGTTCACGAATTTGGATGCCACAGTCTCCCACGTAGTGAAAGTTCCTTCTGAAAATAAGTTTAGCCATATCTTAGCATTGCCTCCCAGTGAAAAGGGAAACAAGCTAATCTTTACTCGATCATCAAATACTCTAGTCATCTTTATAGTATTGCAAATTTCACTAAATGTTGTCAATTGATCATAAGGATTCTCATTTGACAAACCATGAAATTGGTTGCCCTGTACCAGATGAATTAATGCAGGGTTCATCACCATGTTGGTTGTATTATCCCTTGGCATGGCTATACGGTTGAAATGAAACGGGCCCACAACATTTGATGCATCACCAAGTGTGCGTCTGGGAGGAGGTTGCTCAGCCGCCATCTCTTTTGGATCTTGTGTAAGAGCTTCTGGTGAGGGTTGTAACAGTCTCTCAGGAGAAGGAAACAGTTCTCTAGATGGACGTCTGACTCTCCTTCCCCTCCTATCTGATAATCCTTCAAAAAGCGGTTGCTGGTTTTTCTTACTTCTAGTATGAATGGTTTCCTGCATGCACAAGAAACAAATACCCTAGAAGCACTTTTTATATAAAAAAAATAATAAAAATAAAAATGGAACAAAATATATACAAACAAGTCAAATTTAATCAATTTACACTACTTGAAAAGTTAAACCACGAGTCTCCGGCAACGGCGCCAAAAACTTGTTAAACCCCTGACAAGTGTACCAGATCGTATCAAGTAATAATAAGTGGTAAGACCAAATATCGTTCTCCTAAAGGACTCTTAGGCCTTATCTTTCATGGAAATTGATCTAACAAGACTTGAAAAAGAAATAATTTTGTGGTTGTATGCAAAATGAAAATAAACATGCAAATGCAAGTGATTCAATTGGCAAAGAAAAGATATGAATGAATGGAGTTGTTGGGGTTTACAATTTCATCTTCTCCGCCCTCTTATATTTACTTTTCTTATTTAATTCACTTTACTATCTAATTGCCATGCAAACTTTCTTTGCCTACCCTAAACCCGATCTCTCGGCGAAAAGAGCCTATCACTAACTACTAGTTTACTATCTCTAGTCTCCCTAAGTAATTAGCAATGCATATATCACAGAAGCAAATAGAATTGATCGTCCTACCCCTATCTATAGGCAGTATTGCTTAATCAAGGAATTTCCTATCAGTTCATGACTTCCCCGTACGTCTCCGTATCAACACAGGCAAATATCTTCTACCAAATGAGTTAAACGATAAAAGCATTGAGCATAGACAAGGAATCCAACAATTGATAATATAAGCATATGAATAAAATAATAGTTTCAATATAAGAGAGTTTCAAAAGAGTATATTGTTCCCCAACAACAAAGGGTTTAGTTCACCATGGACACGGTGAAACTAGATGGAATTAAATGAAAGAATGGAAGAGTAAACCCTAGATTTGATAAATTGGAGCCTAAGCATCCAAGAAACTGCCTCCAAGGAGTGTAGAACTGCTATGGACGTCTCTGCTTGCCAAAAGAATTACTCTGAAGATCGCACTAGGGCTATTTATAACGCATAAAAGTAACAAAATTTAAGCCCAAGCCCAGCATTCCACCGCTCAGCGCCTAATTTGGCCGCTCAGCGGTCCATCTCACCGCTCAGCGGTTTGCCTCTAATCGCCTGGACGCTCAGCGGCACCGCTTGAGCGAGAGGCAGTGACTGCTCCCTCGAATCTGGCGCTCAGCGCTGGAAAATAGCGTTGAGCGGTGGCTTTGACTCTTCTTTTCTTCCTTTTTCTCCTTCTTTCTTGAGTCTAAGTCCTCCCTTTTTTACTTCCATCTTCAATTCTCATCAAAACCCTGCAAAATAATGCAAAACAAGCATAGTATCTCTAAAAACAACTTTTGACTCTCATGTGACTCAACTAAGTGTTTTACTTGATTCTAAGCTCATTCTAAACCATAATGGGTGTGTTTTGATATCAAATTTAAATATAAAAATAACGGTTGTTAAACCGTTATCAACTATTCTCCCCTTTTCACAAAGCATTCATACTTGCTCTCATACTCTCATATATATATCTCCCCCTTTGTGCATTAACAAAAAAGGAATGCTTCGGATATTTATTCAAATTTGAAAACAGAGATGCATCAGAAAAATATGCAATTTGTAAAATACAATGATGCTCTCATAACCACAATTTCATCGCAAAACAATGTTAACTCCCCCTGAAGTGTAGGCATATGATGTAAAATGTGTAAAAAGTGATACTCCCCCTGTTATTATGCATGAGTAACAAAATCAATTCAAGTGTACAATGCAGTATATCATAGATTTAACAACAGTTTAAGCACAGAGTTGTATCAAGGTAAGAATATCAAACCATATAGATATGCAATGATACAAACTTCAACAATCTCAAAATATTATCTTAATTCAGATATTTTCAACAGATAAAAGCATAGATAATAACAGATTATGTATGATTTAAGCGATCAGTAAAGATAAAACCAAATTCTAGATATGGAATTGTTAACCCATTTGTACGCAGTCGAATGCTTTAAATCATCAGTCGAATGCATTGCTTTTGCAAATGTTGAATTCCAATTGTAGCTTCCAAAGCAATGTCCTTCCTGCAAAACCTTTCAACAACCTTTTCTAGATCAAGCATAATGGTTAAGAAATAATTATAATCAACTAACAACAGAAGTAAATATATAAAGATGTATGACAAAATAAGCATAGTTGACTTCAAACAGGACATAGTCGAATCAAATAGATTAAAAGTAACTGGATTGATATCTAATTTCATTTCCTTGAACAAGATGATATTACAATGATAGGATCGGAACAAGGAAAGCTGACAAAAGAAAGACAACAAAAGATGGCTTTATATGCCAAACACAAAATGAAGAATAGATTATGACTCAAAACACAACAGGATAGGAGACTGATGGCAAACACAACTCAGATTCACACCACTAAACCAATTATCCCTTTTTACACATGAGAATGCATAGTGTTGCCTTCATTAGTCTCATCTTCCATTCTTCTAGAAATTAACAAGTCAACTGTTTCTTCAAGCTGATTAAGTTTGTTTCCAATATTCTGAAGTTGATGGGTAACAGAGTTTCTCTGTCCACGTGTGACAGAGGTATTCCAGTACAGGTATAATAAATTTTCTTCACCCTTGAAGCACCATCCTTGTAGTGTTCTAGTCATTTCAAATGAAATCAAAGTATTCTGATTTATCATGTTTGTGCAGTTGCACCTGGACTTTCTTTCTTCTTTCATGATAACTCCTTGCTCTTCAAGAATCTTGCTTGTCAATAATGCATAAGGCAAGTATATTGATCTGTTCAATGCACTTTCAAATATATGGTCTTTCAGTACTCTTATCATATTGGTAGGGATATTGTTCTTGAGTACGTATAGTAGAAAGATGTCTTCAGTTGTCATCCTTGAATCAGATATTCTTCTTGGAAGAATTACAGAGGCCAAAACGTGAGCCATTACTCTTTCTTCAATCTTAAGCCCTTCATGATCAAAGTTCCTTATAGCATAACGGTCATCGGGTGATCTTAGCCATTCTTTGTAGATATCTTTCTTCCTTAGTAGGCTATCTTCCTATGATAGATTTAGATGAGTGGGGTCATTTTCAGCTGTTAGACCAATCGTATCAAACCAGGTATTATCATCAATCACAATGTCAGCACCATTAACTCTGGAGTGAATGTTTCCGTCCACCATTTTCATGTTGTGATAGAATACTTTCACAAGGTCGGGATACCACCAGCCTCTTAGTTGAACCAATGATGAAAGATCATGAGATTGCAACCAACTTGGAAACATGAATCCTTCTCTTTCAAACAGATTTAGATCAATGAACTTTGGTGTAGCGACGATCTTTATAGTTCCATGAGTGAATCTTTCTCTGACCTCATCGTCACTTATCCATCCTCTAGGATCAGCCTCTCTTTCCGCAGTTGAAATACTTTTGAATTGCTTTGATGAAGATGAAGCCATTTCAAACGGATAGTTCCTTCTCAAAGTTGACAAGGGTTTAGGTATAGTTGTGTGATATTGAATTAGTGTCAGACATCAGACCCTTATATAGAAGAAAATAAAACGCGGCAAAGATTATCATTAAAACTCAAGTTTAAATTCTAACATTCAAAAACAAAGTTTTAAACATAATCGTATAACTCAGTCAATTGAATTAATATTGGAGTCGACTTTGACTCGAGAAAATCATTTTCAAGCAAATTCAATCAAGTAAACAGTTAAGCATACGACACAAACAATCATACAACAATAACCAATCAATATGAGCATGATGCAGCAGATAGATACAGTTTTACCAGTTGTAGATACTAAAGATTTTTTATGTATCCCATAGTTGATTCATCTTTGAGATCACTCTGCATCAGTTGTGTATCCTGCAAAACAACTAAGTTTTGGTTGCTGGTACCCATTTGACTTTGCGTCCTTGATTGTTAATCCTTGTTACATGTTCCTCTGGTATCCAAATACATAATCCTTTAGGAACAACATGTCTGTAATAATAGTTTCTAATAACAACACATAATAGTATGACCAATAAAAACATGCATTTCTAGCATCTTTATTCAGATCAGTGAATTTCCTAGCATTGGTTCTGTTAGATTGAGCTTTGTAACATATTCCTTGTGTATTAATAATTCTGCCAGATGAGTTTAAAACAAAATCTAAATTGTCTCTACCTTGAGTAAACTTAGCTAGCGTGCTAGTCAAGTAATTTATCTTTTCAATATGAGCAAGACAATTTTCACAAGCTTTTTCTACTGTAACAGTTTTAATTTCAATATCCTTAGGAGATAACAAAGCTTCATTCAATTCTTTTTCTAATTTCTCATTTTCTGCGACAAGGTTATTAATTCTATTTTCAAAGTCTCTTCTTTCAGAGCTCAGTCAATTTACCTTATATTGCAGTCGCATAGCTTCAACATGTAACTCTTTAAATGCATCTTGCAACAGATCATACTTGACTTCCACTAGTTCATTTGATATGTCTGCATCACTGTCATAGTCGTCCCATGTTACACCTGTCATATAGCACATATTTGATTCCTCCTCTTGATCAGAATCTTCATCACTTGATTTCTCAGAATCTAAGTTCTCCCAAGCAATGTAGGCTCCATTTCTTTTCATATTTCTGCCTTGAGGGAATCTTTTCTTTCCTTTTTGCTTTGGCTGTAAGTCAAGACAATCAGGCTTGATGTGACCTTCCTTTCCACATTCATAGCACTTGACAACATTTGTACTGAAGCTCTTCTTTTTGCTTTGACTTGCATGGTTAGACAGTTGACTATCATTTTGCATAAGTCGACTAAAATTTTTTACCATCAAGGTCATCAATTCTTTTTCTTCCATGTCTGTTTCTGTTGTTCTTGCTTGGAGCTTTCAGAGCAATGGACTTCTTTTCTTCAATCTCATCTTCATCCTTTAATCTACCAAGTTCCAACTCATGTTCCCGTAACTTGCCAAACAAGGTAGCCATGTTCATAGTTGTAAGATCTTTGGATTCAGAGATTGCAGTGACTTTTGGTTGCCAATTCCTATTTAGACTTTTCAAAATCTTGACGTTGATCTCCTCCTTATCAAACACTTTGCCAAGAGCCATTAGATGATTTACAATGTGAGTGAATCATTTCTGCACATCGTAGATGTTTTCCCCAGCCTTCATTTTGAACAATTAATATTCCTGTATCAATGAGTTCTTTCTAGCTCTCTTGACTTCATTCGTGCCTTCATGAATTACCTCTAAGACATCCCACATTTCCGTTGTCGATTTGCATTGAGATATCCTAAAAAATTCATCAATTTTCAGTGTAGAGGCAATTATATTTCTAGCTTTAACATCATACTAAGCTTTTCTATTTTCATCAGCAGTTCACTCAGTAAAAGGATACATTCCAGTCGACTCTATATTTCACGCAGTCAACTACATTTTTCTGCTGCATACATATTCTGATTGCCTGCATTTCAAGAAAGTTCAAAAAGCTCTATACTTTGTTTTCAAGATTGCGAAGAGAATTTATTTTTGATACAACACCAATTCACCCCCCCCCCCCCCCGTCTTGGTGTAAAAAGAAGCCTACCTGTTTTCCAACAACTAGGACTAGTAAGGACATTGAAGGGATGGTGCTCTAGAGGTGAAGAGAATCTGATTTACTACTTTGGAAGCACCCCTGTTACATGTGGACAAAGATCTAATAATGCCTCCAACAACAACAGTGAAGATCTCTCAGCTGATCCACTTCAGTTAATTGTTAACAAGCTCAATCAGCTAGAGACAAACGTTGATCGTATTCTACAACATGGGAAGGATAAAGACACATCTGAAGATGACTCTATGGATTCAGTTGAAGAAGGATTGGAATAAAAATACACTCCATCTTGTGTTTTATGTCTCTTGTTGTGTCTTGTTCGTTTTTGGTCTTAATTGTCTTTTGATAATGGCTTAAACTGCCATTTTGTCTGGTCTTTTACAGTAGTTATCTGTTTGTAATATTGTTTTGAAATATAAATGAAATCAGTTCGTATTGGTTTAAATCCAGTCATTTTACATTTCATGATTGAATCTATGTTAATCAATTTTAATCGAGTGTATGTGTTGTGATTGTGTACAACACAAACTCTATATCACTCTAGTATTTGATGATGACAACACTTTGCTTAATAACAGTACACATGTTGCTGCATTACATGTTCTTATGTTGTATTGATTGTTATATCTGCTGAACATGTTTGATGTATTGTGTTATATGTTCCTATGTTGATTGTTTGATATATTCATGGAACATGCTTACATGCTTATGTGCAATATGAAATGATTTATTACATATGTTTTACTGCACATTTTTTAAAGTGAAAAACCACAAGCACTTTCATGAACTTATAACTGTGTGACAAAGTTATAGTACAGTCGACTACATTACTAATGGATTCGACTATGCTAAAACCTTTGTACAGATTTTCAGAATCAGTACTAAGTGATATTTTGAGTTGAAAAGAATTTCAAAGTGTTTTTACATGTGTCACTCGACTTTGTCTGGTTACATTCGAATGTGTTATTGATCTGATTTGGAATTCTCTTATGCTATTGTGCTCCAACGGCTATATTTTTAAAAGTTAGTTAAGCATTAATGACTTGGTCAACTGTATTAAATGTGTGTTGATTTTGGTTGACTGAGAGCTACTATGTTGACTGTCTGTTATAACTGTAATAATACAGTCGACTGAATTAGTAGCCTATTCGATTGAGAAACAATTCGATTGACAGAAAACTATAAATTGGTTGAACACGAGTTGTTCAGAGACTTTTGATGATCTAACATTTTCATTCTTGTTTGAGATTGAATTCTCTATGTTAACAGCTCCAAGAATTCTCCAAGAAGACGATGGTGATCTTTATTGTGGGAGATTCAAACGGAGAGAGCTTGTGCACTCATTACTTGATCAAATACTGCACAAAGAAAGTGCTTCTGGGTTGATCATTTAAGCCTTGGCATCCTGTGAAGACTGTTGCATTTTGTTAAGGCATGGCATCCTGTGAAGACTGCTAGAATTGGACTTGTTGTGATACAGGGGTTCACGTTGAGGATTGTTCGACGTGGTTTCAGATTGCAGAAGAGGGGATTCTTGCTGCAAGTCTAGTTTTGGTTATTGCAGCTATATTTTGGTTTTAGGTTAGAGAGGAGATTTATATTTTTGACGTGTGGTCTTCTATAAATTCCTTGTTGTAAAAATCGCAACCATTATAGTGCATTTGCTTCCTGGGTTGGAAGCACACTGGATGTAGGCATTGTTGGCCAAACCAGTATAAAAATCAGTGTTTGATTTTCTCTATCCCTGCACTCTTTAATTCCACTCGACTTTATATTTTATGCAGACAACTACGTTTTTCCACTGCATATAAATTTTCATTACTTGCATTTCAAGAAAGTTCAAAAAGCTTTGTACTTTTGATAAAAGATAGAGAAAAGATTTTGTTTTTGAAACATCACCAATTCACCTCCCCTCTTGGTGTAAAAACGAAGCCTACCTCTTTTCCAACAGTATGATTGTTGAAGTTGATCATGCAGATGCTAACTGTTACATGACTTCTTTTGATACGAGGAAATTCGACGTTTTGACTGAATTATAATTTTTTAATTTAAAAATTAAAAAATTGAAGTATACAGGGTGAAAACTGATGTTTAAGTAAGGGCAAAGTTGGAAATTAAACTTAAAATTAAGTGCTGAAAGCCTCATTCTTATTTACATTGAGAAATTAAATAGCTAGGTGCTACAACAACACATACTTGAACATAAAATTAAAAAACAAAAAACATTTTAGGGAGAAAAAACATTTGAGCCAATGACATATTGCCACATCACCACCTTGACACGTCATCATCATCGTTCTCATCCAAACTCCATGGACGCCGCACCTCCGTCATCAATCTCGCACAACCATGGAAGCTTGCTCCTTCGCACAACCTGCAAAAAGAAAACCCAGAATCCCACCACCCAGAAAAACCCCTAAATCGGCCTACAACAGAAAAATCCTTGCCATCCCTGCAGCGCACACCGTGCGACACAACGGAAGATTCTCCAAGGCAACTGCCTCGACAAAACGCTCGACCTGGTCCATGAGGGGCTGAGAGTGGTGGCGGACGAAGACTTGGAGACCCAACGGCAACGCGTGCCAACTTCTCGGTATTGATGTTGGTGGCACGGAGGATAGACAAATGGCCAGGATCGAGGTTGGGGTATACGAGAAAAATGTAGTTGCTGATTGCGAGACTGATAATGGAGACTCTGATGAACTCAAGACGCTCGTAAGAAACACCTTGGGTGAAGATGAACTTGAGATATTCTTCTAGAATCTTCCAGAATTTGAATTTGTGGCATAAGATTCTCTCTACCTCAGCCACTTAAGCCACAGATTCAAAAACTGGAATCTTCTAGAAGAAGCTCTCAAGATCATCTTCACTGAAGGTGATTCTTAGGAGCGTCTTGAGTTCATCGGAGTCCCCATTATCAGACCCGCAATGAGCCACTTAAATTAGGAATCTATTTACAAAGTTGAGATCTAATGTTGAGTACCCTCGATGCAATGCCGTGGAGTTATTCATTATTGACATCAAGTTAGCAATGTACTGAAATTTTTACATTTAACCAGTGATCAGTTTTTCATAAATCAGACTTATAAATTAACATAATCTTACATCGAATATTAAGGATATTCGACGTTTTATTGTTCTAGTATGACATCGAATATTAAGGATATTCGACGTTTTATTGTTCTAGTATGACGTCGAATATTAAGGATATTCGACGATTTATTTTTAAAGAGAAATAAAATATTATTTTAAAATATAATATCAAGGTGTGTAAATTTATGTTGTAATAATTAAATAGAAATAAAATATAAAAAGATTTGTTGGTGAAATGTAAAGAGAAGAAATTTTTTTTTCTTTAATATTATTTTAATTTCATATTAAAATTAATTATAATAATAATTTATAAGAACATCTATAGAAGACAGATAGCTAACAAGACTCGAATCACACTTCTGAGGCTACTAGATCCCTATTCTTATACATGTGAATCCACAGAGTCGTCTTCGGACATATCTTCTTCAATGCACTGATGTATAATGCGATCAATATTTACTTCAAGAAGATTAAGCTTGTCAGCAATGTTCTGAAGATGATACGTGGCAAGATCTATGCAGCTGCTGTCAGAATATGCGATCTTTCTTTGCTCACTTGTGACAGAGGTGCTTCCATAAAGATATGACAGATTTTCTTCTCCCTAAAAGCACCATCTTCTTAAAGTCCTTGTTAATCCAAATGAGATCAAAGTATTTTGGTTAATCTCATTTCTACAGTTGCATGGAAACCTCCTTTCACCATCAGTGTTCACACCTTTATTTTCAAGAATTCTACTGACTAATACTGCATAGGGTAGATGAAGAGACTTGTTCAGAGCACTTTCAGTCATATGTTCTTTTATCGTATCCACCCAATTGATTGAAATATCATTCTTAAGAGCATACAGCAAGTAGATATCTTTAGTTGTTGTTAAGCCCCTAGCAAGTGTACCAGATCATTATCAAGTAATATAAACGGTAAGACCGAATATCGTTCTCCCAAAGGACTCAGTGGCCTAGACGTTCATGTGATTTGATTGCATAAGACTTAAAAGAAGAATAATTGGTAGTGTTGGTGCAAAAACAGAATTTAAACATGCAAATGCAAATTGAATCAGTTGCAAAGAAGACTATGAATTAATGGAGTTGTTGGGGTTTAGGATTTCATCTTTATCCACTCTCCGATATCTACTATTCTTGTTAAATTCGCTTTATTATCAATGTCATGCAATTATCTAAGCTACTCAAAACCCGATTCCTCGGCGAAGAGAGCCTATTATCAATTATTAGTTTACCATTCCTAGTCTCCCTAAGTAATCAATAACGCATGATAAACAGAAGTTTAAAGCAATTGGTCGTCCTACTCCTATTCCTAGTAAGTATTGCTTAACCAAGAGAATTCCTATCAGTTCGAGACTTTCCCGTACATTCCCGTATCAAGAAAATCAAGGATCAATACACTGAATGAGTTAAACGATGTAAGCATGATAATCGGATAAGAAAACCCAAATTATTTATAATACAAGCATGTGAATAAAACAAGAATTTGAATATAAGAGAGTTTCAAAATATTACATTGTTCCCCAACAACAATGGGTTTAGTTCACCATGGACATGGTGAAACTAGATGAAATAAATGAAAAGAATGGAAGAATAAACCCTAGAATTTGTGATTCGGAGCTCCCACATCCAAAAACCGCCTCCAAGGAGTGAAGAATAGCTCTAGACGTCTCTGATTGCCAAAAGATTACTTCTAAAATTGCACTGGGTCTATTTATAAGCCAAAAAAGTAACATAAATTCGGCCCAGGCCCATTTATTTAGGCGCTCAGTGCTAGCTAATGCTCAGCGGTGGCAACGCAGGACGCTCAGCGCTTGCTGGACGCTCAGCGGTCTACGTCTTCGACACCCAGCGCTGGGTTAGTGTTGGGCGGTGGTCGCGGCACCTTTTTTTAATCTTTTCTTCCCCTTTTTCTATCCCAAGTCCTACCTTCTTCATCTTCATCATTCAATTCTCGTAAAATCCTGTCAAAACAATGTAAAACCAAGCATAATATCTCTAAAACTACTTTTAGCTCTCTTGTTCACTAACCTAAACAAAATGCATCATTTCAAGCTAATTCTAGGTCATAAATGTTGTGTTTTGATATCAAATTAATGTATAAGAATAATGGTTTCTAGATACTCAAGATTTTTTATATGTTCCATAGTTGATTCATCCTTGAGATCAATTCTGTATCAGCTGTATATCCTGCAAAACAATTAAGTTTTGGTTGCTGGTACCCATTTGACTTTGGGTCCTTGATTGTTAATCCTTGTTACATGTTCCTTTGGTATCCAAACACATAATCCTTTAGAACAACAACATATCTGTAATAACAATTTCTAACAGTATGACCAATACAATTGCAATAAAAACATGAATTTCTAGCAGGTTTTCTTAACTCAGTAAACTTCCTAGCATTGGTTCTGTTAGATTGAGCTTTTTAACCAATTCCTTGCCTATTTATAATTCTGCCAGATGAGTTTAAAACAACATCTAAGTTGTCTCTACCTTGAGTAAACTTTGCTAGCGTGGTAGTCAAGTAATTTATCTTTTCAATATGAGTAGGACAATTTTCACATGCTTTTTCTACTGTAACAGTTTTAACTTCTACATTCTTAGCAGATAACAAAGCTTCATTCAATTATTTTTCCAATTTTTCATTTTCTGCAACAAGGTCCTTAATTTTATTTTCAAAGTCTCGGTGAAGGAAGGGAAGGGGGTACCAGGATGCACATCAACGTTCAGACGACTTCAACGCTTCTACTTCTCCTTCTTTTGGTTTGCTTTTAAAATTTTACATTATGCATAACTAAATTTCTTTTTGTTAGAGGATTGATGTAGCACTTTGGATTATAATTTTTGAACCCTTTCAATTGATGTTTAGTTAATTTTAATTATCCCAGTGTTCTATTTATGTTTTAATGTCTATTCTATAAGAAATTTCACAATTGGGAGATTAGGGATTGGTTGCGATTATAAATAGAACAAATTAAATGCTGTCACAATTGGGAAATTGGGCACAACTAATTAGTTTGCAATTGATATAATAATTGTTTTTTCATGATTTTATTGAATTTTGTAACTGACCTAAGGGATTGGGGGGTTAGAATTCAATGGATATGTTTGCTTATCTATGAAATTAGGGGTAAACAAGCTCTTAATAAACTCAAGTGGAAATTACAATTCACACATAAATTAGAAAGGAAATGAATTTATATGAAAATGTATGAAATCAATTCTCTAACGTTGTTTATATTATTTGAATTCTCATCACTTGTTTATGTTCATCATTTTACTTGATAAATTTTGTTGCTCAAAATGACGTAAATTAGGAATCTTGTACTCAACTCATTCAATCCCAGAGGACGATATTTTATTATTACAATAACAATTGGTACACTTGCCAAACGTTTATCAAGCTTTTGGTGCCGTTGTCGAGGATTGATTTTAGTTGATATTAGTGATCTAATTGGCTTAAGATTTGATTTGTTAATTTAAAAAAGAAAAAAAAATTTGTTTAAACTTTCTTCCTTTCATTTTTAATTTTGTTAATTTATTTTAGTGTCGTGTAATTTCGGTGTAGTGTTTTTTGTGTCTTTAAGTTGTTTATGCGAGAATAAGAAAAAGAGAATAAGAAATTAGTGCAACAAAATTAGTGTAAGAATAAGAAAGAGAGAAGGAAGAAAGGAACAAAGACAAATTGAGGAAGAAGAGGAGACATCAACAATGGCAGAAGAACAACCTTTGAGAAGGACTCTTCGTGATTATTCAATGCCAAATCCTAACAGTTATCAAGGGAGCATTATGAGACCTCCTATTCAAGCCAACAATTTTGAAATCAAGCCTGCATTGATACAAGTCATCCAACAAAATCAATTTGGAGGTGCAGTTTCAAAAGATTCTAATTCGAACCTGGAGAATTTTTTGGCAATTTGTGATACTTTGAAGATTAATGGAGTTTCAGATGATGCAATTCGCTTGAGACTTTTTCCCTTTTCACTATGAGATAAAGCTAAAAGTTGGCTTTAATCACAACCTCAAGGAAGTATTTCTACATGGGAGGATATGGCTACAAAATTTGTAACCAAATATTTCCCTCCGTCCAAGTCAACTAAAATGAGAAGTGAGATCACTACCTTTATGCAACAAGAAACTTAATCCTTATATGAGGCATGGGAACGATGCAAGGAGCTAATGAGGAAGTGTCCACATCATGCTCTACCGGAATGGTTGCAAGTGCAAATTTTCTATAATGGTCTTTCACCCTCTTTTAAAGTAATTTTGGATGCAGCAAGTGGAGGATCATTTAATATGAAAACACTAGAGGAAGCTTTGGAGACTCTTGAACTAATGGCAAATAACACAGTGAATATGCAAATTGATCGCCAAAATAGAACAGTTGGAGTGTTGGAGGTTAATACTTTGGATGCTATCCTAGCCCAAAACAAGTTGTTAATACAACAGATCACTGTTTTGACTCAGAAGTTGGGAAATATGCAAGCAAATAATGTCAATACAATATCTCCAGTGTGTGATTTTTGTGGAGGAATGCATCAAAATGGGGAATGTCAAGCCACGATAACAAGAGGAACATGTGAATGTAGTTGGACAACAACAAAATTAGTTTTCTACCAACCTTAATGCAAATTGGAGGCACCAACAAACTAGACCTTGGAGTAATCCAATCCAATCTAATCAACCAAGGCCTCCATATCAATATCAAGCCCAACCTAGCAATTAAGGAAACAAGATGTCAACGTTGGAAAATGCATTAGAGAAGCGAACTATGAAAACTTCTACCTTTGTGGAGCATACTTCTAATTTCATGAATGAGACAAGGACTAACTTCAAAAACCAAGAAGCTTCAATCAGAAATTTGGATAACCAAATTGATCAACTTTCAAGACAGCTCTCAGAGAGATCTCCTGGAACATTCCCTAGTGACACCATACTAAACCCAAGGGAACAATGTAAGGCAATTCAATTGAGGAGTGGAAGAATGTAGGAGAATGAAAAAAGGAGTGAGATGGAGAGAGAGAAAAATAAAAGGGTTGATGAAATAGTAGAAGAGAGTGAAGAAAAAGAAGTTGAGAGAAAATATGAGGAGAAGAATGAGGGAGAAAAAATCAAGAGAGTGAGAGTAAAATGCGTGAGTATGTCCTTACAATTCCATTCCCTCAAAGGTTGAAGAAGCAAGAACAAGCGAAGCAATTTGCAAGATTTCTTGATGTTTTTAAGAAGCTCCACATTAATATTCCATTTGCTGAAGAATTGGAGCAAATGCCAAGTTATGCTAAATTCATGAAAGACTTGTGGTCAAAGAAAAGGAAGCTTCAAGAAGATGAAACAATTATGCTTAAAGAGGAGAGCAGTGCAATAACTCAACAAAAATTACCTCCCAAGTTGAAGGATCCAGGAAGCTTTGTCATTCCATGTGAGATTGGAAATATAACGGTGGGTAAGGCATTGTGTGACCTTGGAGCAAGTATCAATTTGATGCCTTTGTCCATTTTTAAAAGGTTGGGTATTGGAGAAGTGAAGCCTACTATGATAACTCTACAATTGGCAGACCGTTCGATGACGTATCCTTATGGAATTGTGGAAGATGTCTTAGTGAAGGTGGATAAATTTATCTTTCCAGCTGATTTTGTGGTTCTTGACATGGAGGAAGATGTGTTAAAGTCCCAATTATATTGGGAAGACCATTTTTAGCCACAAGAAGAACACTGATAGATGTAGAACAAGGTCAATTGATGTTAAGAGTAGGAGATGAAAAAGTCACATTCTCTATAAATGAAGCAGTGAAATATAAATTGGATAAAGAAGATTGTTTCAAGGCTGAAATAATTGAGTCTCTTGTGTTAGAGGAGGTTGACTATCATGTAAGGAAGAATCCATTAGGGAGAGTTCTACTGTGAGAATGGAAGAAAAAGAGTTGAGTAAAGAAATTAATGATAAAGAGGTAATGGATGTGCTCATCAATTAGAAGTCATCAAGCCATTAGTCTGTTCCACAAGAGCGATAAAAGACCTACACAAGAGTGAGAGAAGAGAAGAAGATATATCTAAGATAGAATTGAAACAACTTTCCTCTCACCTTAAATACAAGTTCTTAGATGAGCAAAAGCTTAACCCCATTATGAAGTAAATGGTAAGGAAAGAGGTAATTAAACTATTAGATGCGGGCATTATCTACCCAATTTCTGATAGTGAATGGGTGAGTCTTGTTCTTGTTGTACCCAAGAAAGGAGCTCATTCACATCACCACATTGAAATGACCATCAATAGTTTTTATGTTTTCAAAAAAAAAAAAAGAGAGAGAGAGAAGAAGAGGACGTCCCTCTTGTTTCTATACCCTCATTTGTTGACACACTTGCTCGTCTCCAGCAGTCCATTACTGAACTTCAAACTCAACAACTCCAACATTATCAAGAGTTCATACAGTTTCAGGATACTCAAATTCTCCATCAGAAAAATGTGGAACAGCTCTTGCAAGAAGTTCTCACCATGCTCCGCTCTCATCATCAGTAACATTGTGAGTTGTAGCCCCCTACACTTTTTACTTTCTATGCATTGGGAACCATGTAAATATTTAAGCTTGGGGTGTTCTTGTGCATGAAATCTTACATCATTTTTACATTTGCATGTTGCATCTCATGTTTAAATGGAAATGTATCATCTTAGCTCTGAGTTCTATGTTATGTATAATGACATTTTCTAAGCACACTGTGAATATATATTTCTGATTGCTTGTTGGGAAACTTCACACACTACACAGTGAGACTTGACACTAGGACACTTAAGGAAGATAATTTTTGAGATGAACGAGATAGAAAATATTTTCTGTTAGGTTTCTATGGTGACACTCACTACACTTGGTTACTGGAGAATTGTCTGTCAATTTTTATTTAAAAAAAATATTGAGTGAATAAATTGACACCCCTTTGAGACTATATGTTACTAGGGAAGAGACACTCCTTTGAGACTGAGTGTAGCAAGTAAAAGAAAAAATGACTGAAAGATCCATGCTTAGTTGGCAAGCAAGTGTTTTCTAAGTGAGGAACCTAATAGAAAATCTTTTTCAAAAGGTTTAATACCTATTTTGGTCCCTCTTTTGGGAGGGTTTGTTCAAAGTGGTCCTCCCTTTTTTAAAAAGTTCACTTAAGTCCTAGCTTTTGCAAAAACTGTGCAAATAGGTCCTTTTTGGTAACGGCGTTAACTTTGTTAACGGCAGAGCTGATAGGTGGCTAATATCTGATGATGTGGCATTGTTATGTGTTTTAAAAAAATAATTAATTGTGACGTGTAAATTAAAATAGTTAGGGTTAAATTAAAAAATGAATTTGGGGTAATTTAGGATGGATTAAGTAAATTGATTTTGCTCAGAAGTTGCGATTGAGATTGAGAAATTTTGGGCGATTTAGGGTTCATCACATCTAGTACTGTTGATCAGCGCTCTAGGGATTTTGCGGTCTTCCACCCTCTTCATCCAGCTTCGTGGTTTGTCAAGGCAGAGAGAGATGAAATTTTTGCTGAGTTAAGAGGAAGGAAGAATCACGGGCGGGAAGATGAAGAAGCAAATTCAAGAAGGGAGAAGCAACAAGCAGTCTGCTGTGAACATTGATGACAGTGAGATATCAGAATTGCTTGATACTCAGATTTATACTGCTTTATCATACAAAAGAACCTCTGCAGCAGACATGGTGAAAGCTTACCAAATGTATATTTCGGCTTGTCCATTCAAGAAGTTATCGTCTATCAAAACGAGTTGGTGGGCCTCCCAAGCTGCGGATAATAGGGATAGAACTCCCACAACCTGGTTTCAGGCCAGCAGAGAGAGTCCAGCATACGGGACTTCGCCTTGCAAGATACTATGAACCCTAAATCGCCCAGAATTCCCAATTCCTAACTATATTAATTTACACGTCACAATTAATTATTTTTTTAAAACACATAACAATGCCACATCATCAGATATTAGCCACCTGGCAGTTCTGTCGTTAACAAAGTTAACGTCGTTACCAAAAAGGACCTAGTTGCACAGTTTTTACAAAAGCTAGGACTTAAGTTCACTTTTTAAAAAATGGAGGACCACTTTGAACAAACCCTCCCAAAAGAGGGACCAAAATAGGTATTAAACCTTTTCAAGAAAACTAAAATGCCAAAGATTATTTGCTTTGTTGTCTAGTATCATACTTCAACTAAGTAATTGCACTTAGGGACCCAATAAGTTAGTCATCATTCTAAAAACATTGTGAAGTGTGTGCTTGAGGAATATCATTGTTTGAATTGACCTTGAGATGAGAGGGTATATTTCCATTTAAATCCATTCATCATTCTGTGTGCATTATCATTCTGTGTTAGTTCAATTCTCTTTGCTTGAGGACAAGCAAAAGTCTAAGCTTGAGGTATTTTAATGTGTGAATAAAAGGTAATTGCATTCATATCTTAGTTTAGGCCATTTGCATACTGATAAAGGTCTCAAAACCGTTATTTTCATGCATAAATTTGATATTAAATCACATCCTTCGTAGCTTAAAATGAGCTTAGAATCAAGTAAAACGCTTAAGTTGTGTCACATGAGAGTCAAAAGTTGTTTCTAGAGATATTATACTTGTTTTGCATTGTTTTGTAGGGTTTTTGATGAAAATTGAAGATGCCAATGATGTAGGAAGGTCATAGACTCAAGAATGAAGGAGAAAAAGGAAGAAAAGAAGAGTTTATGAACCGCTCAGCGGTAAATTCCACCGCTGAGCGTCCTAGTTCAAGGAAAAGTACTGTCTGGCACCCAGGCGGTGACGCTGAGCCTCCAGAGCGACAAGAGGCAAACCGCTCAGTGGTCATTTTAGGCGCCTGGGCGGTGGCGTGTGTTGAGACAAACCGCTGAGCGGCCAATTTAGGCGCCTGGGCGATTGTCTATTTTTATATTTTGGATTTTGAGATCTTTCTATTATCTTTTTGGCTTATATATAGCCCTAGTGCAAATCCAAATTGAATTCTTTTGGCAGAGAACAATGTCCACAACAGCTTTACACCTTTGGAGGAGATTTCTAGGATGCTTAGGCTCCACTTTATCAAATCTAGGGTTTGCTTTTCCATTCTTCCATTATATTTCATCTAGTTTCACCATGACTATGGTGAACTAAACCCTTTTTTGTTGGGGAACAATGTAATCTTTTGAAACTCTCATATATCCAAATTCTTATTTACTTTATATGCTTGCATATGCTTGATTTATCAATTGTTGGGTTCTTTACCTGTATTTAATGCTTTTACCTTTAACTCATTCGGTAGATGTTGTTTGTTTTTATTGATACGGGGACGTACAGTAATGTCATGAACTGGGGGGAATTCCTTGATTATGTTAATATCGCCTAGGGATAGCAGTAGGATGATCAATTGGATTTTGCTTCCGCTTATCATGCATTATTAATTACTAGGGGAGGCTAGGGATAGCAAGCCGGTATTTAGTAATAGGCTTTTTTCACCAAGGGATTGGGTTAAGGGTAGACCAAGAAAGTTTGCATGGCAATATGATAAATAAGCAAAGTAAATAAGAAGACTAGATATATGAGGGTGGATAAGATGAAATTGTAAACCCCAACAACCTCATTCATTCATAGTTTCTCTTAGTCAATTGAATTCCTGCATTTGCATGTTTATTTCTGTTTTGCATTCAAACCATTTAAACTAATTTTCTTTTACTCAAATCTTAAACAATTTGTTTGCACGAAAGATGAGGCCTTAAGAGTCCTCTGGGAAGAACGATATTGGGATTACCGATTTTTATTACTTGATACGATCTGGTACACTTGCCAGGGTCTTCCCAAGTTTTTGGCGCCGTTGCTGGGGACTCTTGGTTTAACTTTTCGAGTAGTGTAAATTGATTAAATTTGACTTGATTTTATGTTTTTTTTATTTTTGTTCTAATAAATGTTTTCTAGGGTTTTGTGCCTAAAGTTTGCAGGATGCAGTACGGACAAGAATTTGATTATATGGGCACTCAATTCTACCAAAATAATTTCAACCATCCATGTATGACCTCACTCATACATGGATCAAAGCCAATTTGGGCAAGTTGTTGAGGAACAAGTCACTCCACTCAAGGAGAACATAAATTCTGATGACGAATTTCTTCAGCGGATCACAAGTATGAATATGTCATTCATTAGAAGTATTGAGGAGATGTGCCAACGTGAGGAGTTACGAGAACGTAAAAGACAACAATATCACCTTCACTAGAAGAAGTAGAACGTCAAAGGCAACAATATTCTCCTACACTTGAAGAAAGAGAGAAGGAAGCTGAACAACGTCTTTGGCAGAAAAAATCATCTGTGCCAAGAGAAACATTGTGGGAAGCTGAACAACGTTTACAAAAACAAATCTCTATACCAAGAGAAACATTGGGGGAAGCCGAACAACGTCTTTGGCAGCAACAATCATCTTTGCCAAGAGAAACGTTGGGAGAAGCTGAACAACATTTATGGCAGAACCAACTCTCTTGCATAATGAAGTCTCTAGATCTTAGGGGTAATACTGAAGTTAACCCTAGGAAGGAATGCCAAGCTACTATATCTGAAAGTGATAAGGTTGTTGATGAGAAGAAAATAGAGATAGAGGAGGAAAAGATAGAGAGAGTTGTAGAGGGAGAAGAAACAGAAAGGTTGAGTGAGGGAGAGAAAGATGAGGAGAAAGAAAAAGAAGTGGTTGAGAAAAAAGAAAAAAAGAAAAAATATGGGAAAATAAAGAAGAAAATAAGAAAAAAGAAAAAGAGAAAGTTGAGGGGAAAGATTGGGAAAAAGAGGAAGAGAGAAAAGAAGAAAAGATCATATGCAAAACCTCTTTCTCATTCAAAAAAATATCATAGGAAGGAAAAGAAAGTCAAGTGCTTTATGGAGATCTTCAAGAAATTGGAGATTAAAGTTCCTATGGTTGAAACATGGAAACATGTGCTTGGTGTTTTCAACTTTTTGAAATAATTCAGCAGGAAGAAGAAAAAGAAAATAATATCAAGCAAGGGGAGTATCTTTCTGTTTTTATCTTTCCGTTTTTATTTTTCTGTTTTTATTTTTCTGTTTTTATTTTCTGTTTTTATTTTTTTGTTTTTATTTTTCTGTTTTTATTTTTCTATCTTTATAAATAAAAAAAACGAAAATTAAAATAAAATAATCTTTTACTGAGGGATGCTAGAAGGTTGAGTATCTACTGAAGGATACAGGAAGGTACACCTACTGATGGGTGATGGTAAGGTTTGCACTTACTGACAAGTGCTAAGAAGGTTTGGGTCAGGCTCGTGACGTTAAACAAGCGCTACCTAGGAGGCAACCCAGTTGATTGATTTGTTTCCTTTGCACGTTCAAATTCTGTTCTAGCTGCATTTAGGGTTTAATTGTTGCATAAGAGATTGGGAATTGCATTAAACTTGAAATTTGAAAGTTGACATTGAGGGTTACAAGGTCAAAGACATTTGAAGCAAAGCAAAAAGGGGGTAGAAACCAAATCGCCTACCGCTGGGCGGTGAACTCACCCTGGGCGGTGACCTCACCGCTGGGCGGTGGCGACGCTGAGAGGTCAAAGTGTTTTTTTTTAAGTTGGTATTTGTTTCCTTGGCCCATTGTATAAATTTTATACCCCTTATGGCTCTCCCAAATGTTTACTTTAAGATCCCCAACATCTCTTTCACTTTCAAACACTCTTCCAAAGTTTTCCCATCACTTCTCCTATCATCCTCTCTCTTGAAAACCCAATTTTTATTAATGTTTCCATCCAAGTTTGGGGTTTTGTGAGAGCACAGTTATTTGGGGTTGATTCCTCCACATTCATTGGAAGAAGTTTTGTATTTTACTAACGCTTAATGAGATTTCGTGTGGTTTTGTGAATTGTACTTGATGTAGGGATGACCTCCTCATCAGGAAAAAGGATCAAGACTGTGGGGAACAAGAGGAAGGAATCAGAGTTGGAGCAGCTGAAGCTCCATCTATGAAGGAAGATGTTGAGGATGATGATTTTGAACAAGGAGATGAGATAGCATTTACTGATGAAGGCTATCTACACTGGAACAAGATTTTCTATCTTTTGTTTTTGAACTTATTTGTTTTTGTTAAGTAGTGTAGGATTGATGAACTTGGCTTGTACACTGCTTTTAATGATGGTTTGACATATAAAATGCATGATGAGTTATTTGATGATGATTGAATGTGGATGATGGTTGAGACTGTTTTACATGTTGATATCCAAGTGAATGGTTCACTAACTGTGTGGACAAATGTGTAGTAATTTATGATTGTGATTGTGATGCTAAGCAGGATAAATGAATGATGTGTGAGAAAGCATGTTGTGTGAGGTCATGAGCTCCAGAGTTTTCACTGATATATGTACTGTTCACAGGGAATCATGAATGATATTGCCTTAGTCTTGATAATTGATTGATTTGCATGCCTATGTTATATGATCAAGGCCATGTTTGAAGCCCTTATTTAGCCAAATTTTCACCCAAAAAGTTTAAAATTTTATACCCCTTTTGAACTTTGGCCTTAAACAGGATGAAAACCCTTGATTTGAAATTATTTATCTTGAGTTGGGTTGAGAATAATCATATGTGATGAAAAGGTTCAAGTTTGGGGTTGTATGGGAAAAATTGAAAGGCAAAAGTAAAGCATTGAGCTCAAGTATTGAAAAGAAAAAGAAAAAAAATGAAAGATGAGCTCAATGTAAAACAAATGAAAAGGGAAGAAGTTGGGAATGAGTGAAATTGGTGACAGAGAGAGAGTTTAAACTTGAACCTTTTCAATGATGAAATAGTTCTCTTAACTCAAGGATTTTGTGATCCAAAAAAACCAATTTTTCTGGATAGCCTAGCCTCATTACAAGCCTTGGAAAAGCCCTTGTGATGGCATTTGCATGTAAGGATTTTGATTGTTTTAGATAAATGGCATTTACATGTGAATAGTAAAGAGTGGAGTGGGTCCTTAAACACTTGAGTGATTGAGTGAAACATTTGCTTGGTAAGAATTCTTGAAATCCATGTTTACATCTATGCTTAGTGGATTGATCATTCATGAATAAAACATCTGTTGGGAAATATTGAAGTAGGTGAACTAGATTGGATTGAAAGCATGCTTTCATTTTGGTAGGATTCCATTGAAAATCTGAATTGGAAAATAACTTGTCATGAAGAAAAGGATTTTGAAAAGTGTAGAACTATTTGATGAAAAATTGGAAGGCCAAGTTTTGTTTTGTTTTGCTTGAGGACAAGTAAAGTTTTAAGTTTGGGGTTGTGATAACGGTCTCAAAACCGTTATTTTCATGCATAAATTTGATATTAAATCACACCCTTTGTAGCTTAAAATGAGCTTAGAATCAAGTAAAACTCTTAAAGTTGTGTCACATGAGAGTCAAAAGTTGTTTCTAGAGATATTATGCTTGTTTTGCATTGTTTTGTAGGGTTTTTGATGAAAATTGATGGTAATGAAGTAGGAAGGTCATAGACTCAAGAATGAAGGAGAAAAAGGAAGAAAAGAAGAGTCTGTGAACCGCTCAGCGGTAAATTCCACCGCTGAGCGTCCTAGTTCAAGGAAAAGTACTGTCTGGCGCCCAGGTGGTGACGCTGAGCGTCCAGAGCGAAAAGAGGCAAACCGCTCAGCGGTCATTTTAGGCGCCTGGGCGGTGGCGTGTGTTAAGGCAAACCGTTGAGCGGCCAATTTAGGCGCCTGGGCGATTGTCTGTTTTTATATTTTGGATTTTGAGATCTTTCTATTATCTTTTTGGCTTATATATAGCCCTAGTGCGAATCCAAATGGAATTCTTTTGGCAGAGAACAACGTCCACAGCAGCTTTACACCTTTGGAGGAGATTTCTTGGATGCTTAGGCTCCACTTTATCAAATCTAGGGTTTGCTTTTCCATTCTTCCATTATATTTCATCTAGTTTCACCATGACTATGGTGAACTAAACCCTTTGTTGTCGGGGAACAATGTAATCTTTTGAAACTCTCATATATCCAAATTCTTATTTACTTTATATGCTTGCATATGCTTGATTTATCAATTGTTGGGTTCTTTACCTGTATTTAATGCTTTTACCTTTAACTCATTCGGTAGATGTTGTTTGTCTTTATTGATACGGGGACGTACAGTAATGTCATGAACTGGGGGAATTCCTTGATTATGTTAATATCGCCTAGGGATAGGGGTAGGACGATCAATTATATTTTGCTTCCACTTATCATGCATTATTAATTACTAGGGGAGGCTAGGGATAGCAAGCCGGTAATTAGTAATAGGCTTTTTTCACCAAGGGATTGGGTTAAGGGTAGACCAAGAAAGTTTGCATGGCAATATGATAAATAAGCAAAGTAAATAAGAAGAGTAGATATATGAGGGTGGATAAGATGAAATTGTAAACCCCAACAACCTCATTCATTCATAGTTTCTCTTAGTCAATTGAATTCCTGCATTTGCATGTTTATTTCTGTTTTGCATTCAAACCATTTAAACTAATTTTCTTTTACTCAAGTCTTAAACAATTTGTTTATACGAAAGATGAGGCCTTAAGAGTCCTCTGGGAAGAACGATATTGGGATTACCGATTTTTATTACTTGATACGATCTGGTACACTTGGGAGGGTCTTAACACATACATAATTGCATTAATTGAATGATTTCATCATGCATTATCTTTGTTTCAGATCATACATTTGGATTTTATGTTTTTTCTTGTAGATTGGTGATTCAAAGTGCCAAAATCACAATTTGGGAAGAATTGATGTCTAAGATAAAGCGATGAAACTAGAGAGTTCCACAACCGGGCTGTGAAAGTTTCCCCAACCTGTGGATTTAGCTCGAGAAAATAGAAAGCAAAAGGGAGAGTTTCACAAGTGAGTTGTGGTTTTTACCACAACCTGTGGATTTACGTTAGGAATTGCAGAATTGAAAGCAGAGAAGAGCACATGCAGATTGGGCATTTTTCCATGAGCTGTGAAATTTTCCAGAACAGTTACTAATCTCTTTTATGACGTGGATTTAAAGAGATTAAAATTAAATATAGAAATTGAGGGAAGTTACTTAGAGGGAGTAACTACATTCCTAAAAAAGGGGAATTTATGCAAAATTATAGGAGGATTTATAGGAGAGGATTTGAAAACGTAATATGGGGGGTGATATATATAATTAAAGAGGTCAAAGAAGGGAAGGGGGTACAAGGACGCATATCAATGTTCAGACGACTTCAACGCTTCTACTTCTCCTTCTTTTGGTTTGCTTTTTAAATTTTACATTATGTAGAACTAAATTTCTTTTTGTTAGAGGATTGATGTAGTACTTTGGATTATAATTTTTGAACCTTTTCAATTGATGTTTAGTTAATTTTAATTATCCCAGTGTTCTATTTATGTTTTAATGTCTATTCTGTGAGCAATTTCACAATTGGGAGATTGGGGATTGGTTGCGATTATAAATAGAACAGATTAGATGCTGTCACAATTGGGAAATTGGGCACAACAAATTAGTTTGCAATTGAGATAATAATTGTTTTTCATGATTTTATTGAATTTTGTAACTGACCTAAGGGATTGGGGGTTAGAATTCAATGGATATGTTTTCCTATATAAGGAATTAGGGGTAAACAAGCTCTAAATAAACTCAAGTGGAAATTACAATTCACACATCAATTGGAAAGGGGATGAATTTATATGAAAATGTATGAAATCAATTATCTAATGTTGTTTATATTATTTGAATTCTCATCACTTGTTTATGTTCATCATTTTACTTGATAAATTTTGTTGCTCAAAATTACGTAAATTAGAAATCTAGTCCTCAATTCATTCAATCCTAGAGGACGATATTTTATTACTACAATAACGATTGGTACACTTGCCAAACGTTTATCATGTCTAAATTGATATACCATTAAAGTTATTATAGATACTTATTAATGGTTTATATAAATTTAATTTGGATAATTTATATGCTGAAACTCTTATGACGTTGGATCACAATGTTCGCATTAAATGTAGTTTAGTGGATGAACGATTTTCTTACTTGTGGCATAAGCGTTTCACTAATGGAAAAATAGGATTCCATGACGGGCTACTATGATAAGTGAAATCCATCTATCATAATACATTGACCGATGGCAATTCTGTAATAAAATTAAGATACATTATAACGTGTTTTAAGAAACCTATCATAATAGGTGTAGCGGTGGTATTTTCGTAATAAAAGATACATATATTATGAAAGGTAAAAGGCCACCTACCATAATAGTTGGACGCGATGGCAAAATTGAAACTAAGAAAAAATATTATGATAGATATTGAAACACCTATCATAATAGGTGCAAAATCCCTTTCAATCTCGCAATCCAACACACAACATTTCATTTCTTCCAACTCGCACAACTTTTCTTCCAACTTGACTTGGAGAGGTTTTCTTTCTCTTCACCATTTCGTTTCTTCCAATCTCAATCTCTCGTTCCGCAGAGCATTTTTTGGTCTCATCCCAGAGCACAGAACACACTACGTCGTCTCGAAGCCCTAAACGTCTCGAAGCCTCCACGTCGTGCACACTAGTCGGAGCATCCTTGCCTTCGGCACGCCTCCACGCCATCTCTTGGTGGCCGTCGCGGATTATGAGCTTTCGGTCATCGATCTTAGCTACTTAGAGGACAGGGACGAGACTGTGAGAAAAAGATGCAAATCACTTTTCGATTTCTCGACGTAAACCCTAATCGAAACATGAAATGGCGGTGACGGGGGAAACCGGTGGTGCCACCGTGATGGATGAGACCTACGAATTCTTGGCACCGCGATTCTTTGACTTTATTAAAGGAGAGACTGACGAGGAATCAATTAAGGCTAAGCTTTGGTTCGACACCTCTCTCTTACGCCCCTTCTCGTACATTCCTGTTCTCTTCTTTTATTTCTCAATTCTTGCTCTACCTCGATCACTCTCTTTAATTCGATAATGATAATAACAATAATTATAATATTGATTAGTTTCTAGGATTTTAGGAATTAGAATTGAGAGAAGATAGGGTTTTCGTCTTTATATCGAAGTTTTGATTCGTAGCTGAGTTTAATGATCGAAAATACTGAAATGAAGAAAAGAAATTATTATATTTTTCTTCTTATTGTGGTATGGTGTAATGTGAATTTTTCTTTCATTTATGTTTCAGTTTCTCTTGTAATTTATGATTGGGTTGCTTTGCTTCCAATTGCTTCATATTTTTTAGTTGCATTTGGTTCTATGGTGTTAAGAAGAACTTGTTTGATCTCAGCTTTGTTTCAGAATCTGTTGTTTGTCTTCTAGGAAATTGGTACTCAATTCTTTCATTCAATCCCACAAAATTCAATGAAGTGTCTAGGTTGCCATGTGTGAGGTATATGTATATATATTGTAGTTAGTGAATAGCTCTCAGCCTGAAAACTGTTGAGTTAAAGTATCCGGGGTTTCTATATATTGTGAAGGGTTCGAGACTTAGTGATTTCTCCATTTGTTGTTTTAGAAAGTGATCAAATTTGTAGTTTTTTTTATAAGAAATAGCAATTAAAGATTGTTGGTTCTTCTAACAATCAAATGTTGTGAATGGCTCTCAACCTGAACTTCTCTAGGTTTTCAACTTTTGTTGCAGCATTCATGCCTAAAATCAAGACTGCTAGATCTATTACTGTAGATAGCTTGTGTGATTTTAGGGAAGCAGACAAAATGCAGAAGGTACTATTATCTATTTCAGTTTTGGTCATGTGTATAATTGAATATACGCTCCTTTAACTGATTATCTACTGTTTTGATAGATCTTAGCTAGTGTTGATGTTTCGGAAAGGAATATATACCCACAGAACATGGATGCCAAAGCAGAGGAAGTTAAAGTTGATAAAATGCAGAAGGTACTATTATATCAGTTTTCATGATAGATATGCACTTTTAGATTTGGTTAGTTTGACGGCCTATATTTCATTTTACTAGGCACCAACAAATGTTGATGAGAAAGTTCTGGAAACTAATATAAAACCTTAGTGTTTGGCTGTGACTACTGTAAAGGGAATTCCACTACAGCATCGTTGAAGGTATTTGCATCACCTCTGCATCGAGAGAAAGAATGCTACTATTTATGGATTTCTTGATCCTGTTATCATTCAAAGGATAGGAAATAAATTAGAGGAGGTGCAAAAATACTTAACAGAGATGTTTGAAAAAGCTAGTAAAGATGTCTATTTAGCACCTTACTTGCATAAGTAAGTACATAAATTTTGAATTCTTGGTAACTAATTTAAAAGTTATTTTTAATTAATATTATTGTCACTTGTAAGGGTCATTGGCAATTGCTAGTAATTGTTCCGGATTGTTCCCTTGTAGTTCTCTTATGTTCCTTGCATAAGAAAGCTAACATAATGTCCATCAAAAATATTTTAGAGGCCTAAGTTTTCCTTTCTATTTTGTTTCCTTCCTATATAATTATAATGATATAATGAATTCTACCTTTTGTAGATCTTTGGAAGCTCATTCAAGGTTGCGGGGTATTTCATCTGTATCTAGGAAGAAGATGCAAATAGTGACACCTAAGTTCTGTATTTTATGATTTTGCTATTTTTAAGAGGAATTGGCTTCTTGGTTTACCAAAATTGATCAAAGCTACATGGTACAAAGGCTATAGCTAGAGTATAATATGATCTTGTGTGTTCTTAGTTTGAACGAGTCTTGATTATTTGTGTTTAATTTGTAGTGTCGATGTCAATTGGGCAGCTATGAGTTTGGGTATTACGTAATGAAGCACATGCACACCATTATTTGTACAAACATTACTGATTCATGGAATAAGGTATTAAAAAACTAACTAAATACTTATCAAACTGTTCATTACAGAATTGTTCTAACTTAATTATTTTATTTGTAGATCTTTAATGATTCATCTCTAATGGAAGCTCCAGACATTGAAGACATTAGAAATAAGTGAACTTCTTTTATTTTACGCGTTAGTAAATTGTAGAAACCTGACTACAATGTAGTGTAGGTTAATGTTATGTTTTGATTTAATATATGGTTTGATGTACAAATTATGTATTAAATATTATTAAACAATTTAATATTTGAAATGAATTTCATTATGTTAGTTTTGAATATGTTCATTTCATGTTATATTGATTATAAATTGATTAATGAGATGATAATACAAGAAATTATTTGTAAATTGATTAGATATACAAAATAAGCTTTTATGATAGGTGAGCAATGTATGTAATAAAAGCTTATTTCTGAAAAGTATATATTATGATAGGTGAACAATTACTTGTCATAATATATTTGACATATTATGATAGGTGAAAAAATCTACATCATAAAATGCTACATATTATATAGGTAAATCCAGGTGCATCATAACAAATTCTCCATATTATGACTGATAAATGAAAATTTGTCATAATACATTGTACCTATTATGATAGGTGATAGAAAGTACGTCATAATACGCTGAACCTATTATTACATAGTTTTCTGCTACGTCATAAAATGCACAGACCTATTATAATGCCCAGAACTATGATGCCAAGTTACCAATCATAATAGGTCTTTTTTACCTATCATAAAAAGCGATTTTTCCACTATTGTTTGGACACATTTCCAAAGAAAGAATCCAAAGATTGGTAAATAATGAAATCCTTCCAGATTTCAATTTTACATATTTGAATGTGAGTGTGGATTGTATTAAAGGTAAATTGACAAAGCATAGAAATAAAGGAGCCACAAGAAGCACTTATCTTCTTGAAATCATTCACTCCGATTTATATGGTCCGTTTGACATAAATTCCTTTAATAAAGAGAAGTAATTCATAACATTTCTTGATGATTTTTCGCGTTATGGACCTCTCTATCTACTGGATGAGAAATCTTAAGCAATGAATACCTTGGAAGTTTATATAAATAAAGTAGAAAGATAATTAGACAAAAAGGTGAAAATTGTAAGGTGAGAATAGAATTGGTGAGTACTATGGAAGATATTATGAAAGTGGGCAACACCTGGTCTCTTTGCTAAGTTCCTTGAGAAATGTGTTATGTGTGCTCAATACACAATGTCAAGCACACCACAACAAAATGGTTTGTCAAAAAGGCGTAATCGAAACTTAATGGATATGGTTAGGAGTATATTAAGTAATTCATGTTTACCTATATTATAGTGGATGCATTCTTTAAAGACTACCATGTATTTGTTAAACAAGGTTCCTAGTAAACTTTTTTAAAAGACTCATTTTGAGTTATGAACAAAGTGTAAACCCAATTTGAGACACCCATATGTTTGGGGTTATCAGGCAAAAGAATTTACAATTCATAAGAAAAGAAACTAGATGAAAGAGAAATCAGTGGATATTTCATTGGTTATCAAAAAAAATAAAAAGGGTATATGTTTTATTGTCCTACCCGTAGTATAAGGATCGTCGAAACTATAAATTCTCGGTTGATTGAGATTGGTGAAACTAGTGAGTGAAGATTCATGAAATGTGGAAATTAAGGAAGTTAAAGTACCAAGCTAGTGCATCTTCTTCAAGAGTTATTGTTCCTCATGCTGTAAATCCACACAACAATCAAGAACAACAACAAATTAATGATCCCGATGTTAAAAATGAATTGGTAATAGAATAACCACAATAAATAGTTTTAAGAAGATCTCACAAAGAAAAAAAATCCGCTATTTTGATAAATATGGATGAGGCATACTGTATGATAGGAATTGAAATATTTCATGATAGATCACAAGGACGGTTAGGTTTGTCTAAATAAAAGTATGTTAATAAAGTTTTAAAGAGATTCAGAATGGATAAATGTTTAACTTTCCAATATAAAAAGGAGACAAATTTAGTCTCATGCAATGTCCAAAAAATGATTTGGTATATAAACAGATGGAAGATAACCCTTATACATTTGTTGTTGAGAGTTTGATGTATGCTCAAACTTGTATGAGGCCAAATATTTTCTTTGCAGTTGATATGCTTCATAGATGCTAGAGTAATCCAAGACTGGATCATTGGAAACCTGCAAAAAAAATTTTAAGATAACTAACAAATAAAGAGTTCGTTGGTCATCTTGAGTTGGTTGGTTATACAAATTTATAATTTGCCAGTTATATGGATACAAGAAACTTTGCATTTCATTATGTGAATCTTTTAGATGGAGGAGTGATTTCATGGAAAATTTCTAACCAATCTGTCATTGTTACATCCACTATGAAAGTTGAATTTGTGGCATGCTTTGAGGCCATAGTTTAGGCTAATTGGTTATGGAACTTTATTTCAGGACTTAGAGTAGTCGATAATATTGCCAAGTTGCTTAAAATTTATTGTGATAATTTCATAGTAGTATTCTTTTCTAAGAACAAAAAGTAATCCAAAGGGATCTAGGCATGTAGAATTGAAATATGTTGTTGTTAAAGAAGAAGTTTAGAAACGTAGAGTGTTAATAGAACATATTAGCACTTATCTTATGATTGTTGACCCTTTGACAAAAAGGTTATTGCCTAAATTGTTTGGTGACCATATGAACATATATATTATGTCTACCATTTAACATTGAATGTTTTTATTAATGCTTATGTGACATTCTTAGCTCTTTAATGTATATGCAATTTTTGTTTTCTTCTTTATGTGTATATGCATGCAAATTATGATGAAGAAAGTAAATTATGTTATTATTATTGCAAAAGACATTATGTTTGAATCTATTATGGACTTCTCATTGTAAAATCATATTACGGAAAAAGGGGATAATACAATAGTACATAAAAGGAAATATGTCCATTGAGTGATGTGTAACTGCTACGACTCTTATTATTTTCTATCTTTAATTTTGAATGATGATGAAACCAATTTATGTAAGGTCCTTTAATGAAAATTATCTTTATGTATTAAATCAAATAATGTTATTATGAAATTATGAGTCAAGTGAGAGAATGCTAAAATTAATTGATGAATTAATTATATTATGTGACTCATTTGAAATATTATGATGGCCTAAAATGTGATTTAATAAAATATAATAACCTATCAGCTATTATGGGAAGTTATAATAAAAATATAATAAAGATAAAATGAAAACTGACGTGATGGACGTTGGTTAATAAAATGGATTAGGATTTTGTTTGTGGCCATATGGTTTTTTCACATTAAGTCATTAAGAAAGTGTGAGAGGAGAAAGAAAGACAAAGAGATAAATTAGGAAAAAAAAAGGTTGGAACAAGAAGACCAAGAGGAAGAACATATTCTTATTCTTATTCTCATGAGTCAAGGTTAGTACGTTATGTTTTATGTTGTGAGGATTGTAAATTTTAAAGAGTACTTTTTTGGAATGAATTAAGAATGTAGAAAACTACAAAGTTAACTTACATATAATTGCCATTAGACATAAGTTTGGCACTAGTACAGTTAAAGGAATAAACATCGGTTATTTTCGGCCATAGACATCGGTTTGAGAACCGAGGCATATGTAGGCGAGGTAAAAGGTTAGTAGGATTCGTGATGGAAGCGCCTGAGGAGTTGAGATCGATTGAAGCAGCGTGAACGCGATCTGGATCCTCGAGGCTTCCTTGACGAAGAGAAGACGCAGCGCAATGGAATATGATCTTGAGATCATAGTCAAAATTGAGAGAGAAACCGAAAAACGAACGTAGGAGAACCCTAGAATGATGCAGAGACACTATATTGTTCGATTAATCGGTGGAGCAAGGGTTTTAAATGCTGGAAAAGTCGATTAAATAGTGGAAAAGTCGATTAAACGGAGGAAAGTGAGTTTAATTAGTGAGAAATGGTGGAAAAGGTGTTTTAATCGATGAAAAGTACCGAGGAGATGAAGGAACCGTAGGCTGGGGAAGATAATCGGTGGAAATGGAATACAATCGGTGAAAGATGGTGGAAAACCTAGAAATAGAGGTTCTAGGGTTTAGGAACTCAAAGCTGGAAGAGGAAAGTGTAGATCTGTGAGGGAAATGGATCTTACTGGTGAAAATGGGGAAACAATGGTGGATCTGTGGTTGGAGTTGAAGGAGATCTCGAGAGCGAGAAAGGACATGCCTCTCTTGCTCGAGAGAGAAAATGAAATGGTTGAAGATCAGCGAAATGTAAAATGCGAATGTGGTGTGGCTTCTGACGCGTGTGCGAGGATGTGGCAGTGGAGGATGCGACGTGGAGGAGAGAGAATTGTGTGGAAGCACAATGGAATCTGGAGAAATGAAAGTGAGAAGTGTGCTTGGAAGGTGGTTAGAGGCAGATCCTTTAGACTCTCTAGCTTGACTTTCAAGAGAGAATTGTGTATGGATTTTCTCTACAGAAATCACAATTCATTATTTTCAAAAGTGATACATACAATGGTAGAGATGGGTATTTATAGTAACCCATGCTCCCTAGAAAGATTAAATGCATGTACAATAAAACATAAAAGAAAAATAAAAGGACAATAAGGTAATTTCATGAGGCAGTATGCCATCAATTCGCCTCGGTTCTCTTTAACTGAAGTAGTATCTAGGATTTGAATCGGTTCTCTTATAACCGAGGCAATATCAGTTCTTCCACCTACCCTAATTGCCTCCACCTACCCTAATTGCCTCCACCACCACGGACCTTCCCTTCACGAGCCTTCCATCGAACAGGTTCTGCGCGTGGGTGCCCATCCCGCTGGGAGAGAATGGGATGAGGAGAAAGGGCAGCAGAGGGAAGCACCAGTTACAGACCACGTAAGGCCTCAAGTGGTGGCCGTGAATGCTAATGACCTTGTCCCAGACGATGTTGTCGGAGGTGAGGCAGTGGTAGAGATTGGAGAGGGCGATGTGGCGATGTCGTTGAGGATCCTTTTGAGTAAGGGGATGTTTGAGGTGTTGACAACAACTGAAAAGCTCTTCTAGTTCAATACATTAGCGAAGGACAAAATCCGAAAACAGGGACCTTACCGTGTGTTCATTGAACAACCCAGATATTGGATCAAGTACCCAAGTGTTTGATATGCTTTTTCATTTCACCAAAGGACAAAATCCCCCTCCAATCCCTTTATACTGATAAACCACTTCAATTCTTCAACAGAACCACACTTGGTACGTTACAGAGGTGAATCCCCAAGGACCAACCAAGAATTATAGCAAAAAAAAAAACATCAAGATCAAACAAAAAGACCGAAAGCTAACACCAAAAATACTTGCCCCTTTCTAAAGCTTCAAACTTTTATCGATTCAGATCAAGTCCAGCCACAGCCACCACATGCATCAATCAGAAAACAAAGGAGGAGGGCGATAGAGGAGGAGTGGAGGAGGGAGGAGGGGTTGGCGGTGGTTGATGAGAAGAACATATCGGACCAACAAGAACAACAACACCAATGGCAGATGAACATCAGCAACACCAGCAACGAAGACGACAGCGACAGTGGTGCACTTGGTAGTGGCGACGATGGGGGAGGCGAGGACCAGTGGCGAAGATGAAGAATAGTCAAAACCACGACGCCCAGAGGTTGAGCCAACGACGGTAGTGGGGCACCTGGCAGTGGGAACTAAGACGATGAGGGCGGTGGTGCAGTCGCGTGGCAGCGAAGCAAAGAGCAGTGGTGAACGGCGAGGCAGAGAGGTTTCACACAGAGACTTGGGAAGAAGAACAGTGAAAGTGAATAGAGTTTTGACTTTTAACCCTCGAACCCAACTATAGCAATCGGTTATAAGAAAAAAGAGGCATAAACCCTAATATAGGCATCGATTACAATAAAACCGAAGCATAAATGTGATACGACTTCGTTTAATCTGCAACCGGTGCAGTATCTCTCTTCGAAAAGGTAAATGTCTAATCTGCAATTTAAAATATTATTTTTTTAAGTGGTCCACACAGTTTTCTGCCTCGGTCTTTTAATCAACCGAGGCAGTATACTGTTTTAGACAACAGGTTCGGAAGAACCGAGGCATATAGTGTCTCTAAAATTACATTTCTGCCACCGTGTTTTTATACGTTTCGGGTTTTCGAAAACCGAGGCGTAATAGACGATTTAAAAACCATATTTTTTACTAGTGTGGATATGGAAATGATATTGTAAGAAAAAGTTGGTATGAAAAGAAAATCAGTGAGAGTGAGGTTATCATTGACCTTCGCAATTCCCTTATGAGTGGCATAACATGATTTCCATTAGGAAAGTTAATAATTATAGAATCAATCATTTTACAGAAATAAAAAATTGATAAAGAATTGGAAACATGATTAGTTACACCAAAATCTATAATCCAAGATTTTGTAATTCCAGTACTATATGCTAAAACTGATAATAGAATGAAACTTACCCGTATTTTTACCTTTCAAACTCATATTCCGAATAAACATAGAAGCAATTTGATTAACTTGAGCATGAAACTGAATTAGTGTAATTTTTAGACAATTGAAGAAGAGACTTAAGAGTTTGATATTAATGCTGAGACACACAAACATCAACACTATCAAAAGCATTGTTGTGTATATGATCAATGTTAACATCCTTAGTAGATTCAACATTGTTGATGACATTATTATATCCATGTAATCTTTGATAAGAAGGAAACCCATGCTTTTTGCAGCACATGTCTTTGGTATAACCCTTTCGGTCACAATAAGTACAAATGTTTTTGTCTTTGGCCTTCTTATTGTCTTGATTAATAGCGAAGCCATATTTCTTATCATAACAATTTGAAGTATTACCTATAGAATCATTAGTAGCAACAGTGATATTAATCTTGGAATCAAAATTAACATTAACGTTGTTACCCAAAATTTGTCTCTCTAGCCATATAAGAAAATATTTTTGGTACAAAAAAGAAGGGCATTACCGACGGCCATAATCCCTCAGAAACAGCCAGAGCCGTTGGTAATGACCTATTACCGACGGTCAGAAAACTGTCAGTAAAACCCTTGTCGCTAACTATTACCGATGGCTTTTTCCCCTCGGTAATTACCGAAGGGCAAAAGCCTTCGGTAATTACCGAGGGGAAGAAGCCTTCGGCGATAACCAAGGGGCATAGGCCTTCGGTAATTACCGAGGGGCAAAAGCCTTCAGTACTTACCGAAGGGCAGAAGCCTTCGGTAAAACCTTCGGTTACATCCAGCAAAAAATATGTCATATTTGTATTTCTTATCTAACCACACATACCTGCATAAAATGTTCACAGCATAGATAGACCTGCATAACATTTTCAAACCACAAACAGACTTGCATATTATGCATCCCAAAATCATCTCTCATCCCAAAATACAATATAACATCATTTGTATTGTTCAAATTTAAGAAGTTGTTTCTATAAATGAAATATGAAACATAGAACAATATCATCCATACATGAGCAAATTATAATAGTTTAAGTTTTTCTTATAAGAAAATTCTCTAATTAAATAAAATTTTGATTACAACAAGTACATCAAAATTACCAAATTACATGACCATATAAACCTCTCTAGATTACACGATCATTAATCTCTCAGGTACAATTTTTCAATCTTTTCAAAAAATTAAGAACTCTTGAAATAACAAAAAACCACTGCCAAGAGAGAGCATATATTAAGCTCACGAGTGCTAAATTTTTGAAGTTAAGAATAATACAAAAGGTTTCACACTCCCAAAGTTTGTGCTACGATCACCATTGGACTTTGTATACACACAATTAAATCTCTTTCTTTAATTAATCTCTTCTTCTTTCTTTCTAACTTAATGATTTTTTTTTCTCTCTCTATATCTTTGTTTGTTCTCATAGTTTTGTATCTTCACTCTAAAGTCTTTTTACAATTTCATACCATATGGTTGTTGTGGTTCTTAAACCTGAAACAAATGATTCCAGGACTGTGTATTTCAATATGAATAATCAAACAAGAAGTTTCTTATATTATCTCTTGAAACAAGTTTTTAGACATGTCATGACTGTTGGTAATTTTAAATCATATAATATTTATTATCTTCTAAATTTTGATATCAGATTTATTTTGAAAATATTTGACATTAATTTCTCAAACATTAAAGAAACTTAAGGAAACAAAATATATAGTCTTTCCTACATTGTTGGTCATCGCTGTAATAATATGGTAGTCTCTTTGATCGTGCACTCTAACACTTTATATGTTAGGCATTGGATGGACAAGGTTGAGGAAATTTGGAGATCTCAAGTCCCAATATTTAAGGACATTTACTTCAAGTTTCAGAACTTGGACGCTTCATCCCCAAAGTAAGGATACTTTAGTAACAGAGTTTCTTACTAAATTAAGACTTATCTGGAATAAACTTGAGAGTTTCAGGCCTAATCCGTTGTGCAGTACACAAAGAAGAAAAGAAGACCAAGCTATGCAATTTTAAGAGATTACAGATAAAAACTATACATATCCGACCTTGTTTGTTGTTATTTCTAAATATACCAATGTCGAATCTCACTTGCTACTCATGGATCATATCCCTTACAGGAAAAGTAAGAATTTCTGAAGGAATTGTACCGATGGCCTTTTAGGCCTTTTGTAAAGTTTATTTGGTAAAAGGAAGAAATAAAGGAAAAATTTGTCTTATTCATTTTGAATAAAATATGAGAGATATATACTAGAGAGAGAATCTATAATTCTGCTATTTTATCCCTATAATTATTCTATAATAATATAACATTATTATTGTAATTATTCTATAATAACTTAACATTATTACTGTAAATCAGCTATAATAATAACAATATATTCTCTCAATAATATCGGGATATGATTTATTTTCTAACACTCCCCCTCATGTTGGAGAGTGAATATCAAGAACTCCCAACTTGCGCTTCATGATAAAGAACACTTCTTTTCCCAGTGGTTTGGTGAACACATTGGCAAGTTGTTTAGCTGAAGGTACATATTTAGTTGCGACTGATCCATCTTGAATCTTATCACGAATGAAGTGGCAATCCATCTCTATATGTCTAGTTCTTTCATGGCAAATCGGGTTAGCTGCAATGTGTAAGGCTGCTTTATTGTCACAATATAACAATGCCAGTTTAGGATGTAATATCCGTAAACCTTTCAACAATGATCGTAACCAAGTCAACTCACAACAAGTACCAGTCAATGCTCTATATTCAGCTTCTGTTGAGGATAGAGAAACTGTCTTCTGCCTCTTTGTTCGCCAAGAGATAAGGGAAGATCCCAAAAAAACACAATAACCTGTAGTTGATTTTCAGGATACTGGGCAACCTCCCCAATCTGAATCACAGAAAGCACGCACAGATAAATCATTTTGTGAAGGGAAAAATAGACCTTGACCTGGTTTATTTTTTAAATATCGTAGCACACATATTGCAGCTTTCATATGAGTCTTGCATGGAGCGTGCATGAATCTACTCAGTATGTGTACCGCATAGGTGATATCTGGACGGGTAATTGTCAAATAAATTAAGCGACCAACAAATCGCCTGAATATTGACGAGTCCTTTAATAATTCCACTTCATCAGAAAGCTTTATATTTTGTTCCATGGGAAAATCCATGGGCTTAGCTCCAAGATACCCACCATCTTTAACAATTTCCAAAGCGTATTTCCTTTGTGATATGAAAATACCTTTCTTAGAACGAGAGACCTCAATACCCAGAAAAAATTTAAGATCACCCAAATCCTTTATCCGAAAACGATTGTGTAGAAATTGTTTAAGATTGGATATTGCAATAGGGTAATTACCAGTTATGAGAATATCATCAACATAGATCAACAAAGCTGTAAAAGACTTGCCTTTTGTACATGTAAACAATGAGTAATCTGCTTTTGATTGAATAAAACCAACACTTTGAATAGCTGTAGAGAATTTGGCAAACCATTGACGAGATGCTTGTTTTAATCCATATAAAGACTTGTTGAGGTGACACACAAGATTCTCCTCCTGTCGCTGAAAACTAGGAAGAAGGGACATATAGATTTCTTCAGAAAGATCACCAAGAAGAAAAGCATTATGGACATCAAGCTGATGAAGAGACCAATGTTGAGCAGCAGTCAAAGCTAATAAACAGCGTACTGTAACCATTTTAGCAGTAGGTGAAAAAGTGTCATGATAATCGATACCTTCTAGTTGGGTATATCCCTTTGCAACTAGACGCGCCTTATACTGTTCAAGAGAACCATCAGATTTGTGCTTGATTTTGTACACCCAACGACAACCAATAGCCTGCTTTCCAGGAGGAAGAGTGGTGATAGATCAAGTCTTATTGGCCTCTAAAGCGGCCAACTCAGATTTCATTGCCTCTTGCCAATGAGTGTGAGAAACAACTTGATCATAACATGTAGGTTCAATATCATTAGTAATAACGGCAAGAAAAGAACGATGTTGAGGTGTGTAACGGTCATAAGAGATAAAATTGTAGAGAGGATATCGTGTACCTTTATTTGGAAAAGATGATGGGGATGACAATGGATCGGGAGACACTACCTGATTGCAAATATAATCTCGCAAAGTTGTAGGAGGACCATGAGATCGTTGAGAACGATGCAAGGGAACCATAGATGGGGAAGTAATGGGAGGCACAATTCTGTTTTTTGTAGGTGCTGGCTGAGTGTATGAAGGACTTTTAAACGGAGGATTATCTGGGATAACATTAGGTAAGACAGGGTCTAGGGTGGTTGGAGGAGTGTCAATGGATTCATACGAAAAAATAGCCACATGGAAGACAACATCACGATTAGTGAAGACTTGGTGAGTTTCAAGATCATAGAACTTGTAAGATTTTTGGCCAAGAGGGTAACCAAGAAAAACACATCTTTGGGCACGAGGAGCAAACTTATGAGAAACATGAACTTTAGTAGCATAAGCAAGACATCCAAAAACTCTAATGTGTGAATAAGAAGGGATTTTATTATATAGGCGCGCAAAAGGTGTCTTGTGTGAAAGAAGAGGTGTGGGAAACCGGTTAATTATATGGACAACAGTGGAAACACATTCTGCCCAAAACTATAAAGGAAGATGAGCTTGAAAACGAAGAGCTCGTGCTAACTCAAGAATATGTCTATGTTTGCGCTCGACAACCCCGTTTTGTTGTGGTGTGTAAGTGCAAGAATGTTGGTAAGTGGTACCTTGTTGTGTAAAAAAATCTCGCAGAGAAAAAATTCCTTTCCATTGTCAACCCGAATATTGGCTATATTGGTATTAAATTGAGTTTTGACAAAAAAAAGATTTATAAGAAGATGTTGGGTTTCACTTTTATGGTGCATGAAAAAAACCCAAGTAAAGCGAGAAAAATCATCCACAATAGTAAAAAAATACCTATCACCAGAAAGAGAAGGAATTTTATATGGTCCCCAAATATCACAATGAAGTAATTGAAAAGGTTTAATTGAAGAAATAGAACTAGTTGGAAAAGGAAGTTGTGTCTGTTTTGCAAGAGTACAAACATCACAAGTTTTATTTGACTCTAAAGATAGATTTAACAAAGTTTTAGCCATGAAGTCTAATCTAGATGGAGATAGATGTCCTAGTCGTCAATGCCATACGGTAGTAGAAGTGTTTGAAGGAGGAGATGACTTGGTGACATGGGCTGCTATGGATTGAATGGGAGTTTGTGACCTTTTTAATGTCATTGCAACAAAGTAATAGAGTCCGCCTCGTTTTTTACCCAAACTAATTGTCATCCTCGTCATCAAATCCTGCAAAATACACCCAGAAGGAAAAAAAGTTACTGAACAATTTAAACCTCGTGTGACTCGACTTACCGACATCAAATATACTTTGCACGATGGCACCCCAAGCACATTTTTTAAATAAACAATTGGGCTCAAAGGTAGAGTGCCAGTAGAGATAATTGGGGCCTGGTCACCATTTGGCATAACAACTGGTGGTAAAGAAGTGTTTTCTTTACTGTTAACAAGCAAGGTTGGTGAATAAATAATGTGATCGAAAGCCCCACTATCAATTATAAGTTTGGGTGGTGACAAACCTGAAGAAACATTGGTGTTGTTGGCCTTAGGATTAGCTGATTGAGATGATTCATTATGTATAGACAACATTGTTGAGATTGTTGACAACACAATATCTAAATCACTCTAGTTTTTTATGATGACAACACATTGCTTAATAACACGCATATGTTGTTAATGCGTTACATATTTTTATGCTGATTGATTGATATATCTGTTGAACATGTTTATATGTTGTATTGATGTGTGAATGCATATATATTAAGCTTGTATATGTTACATCATTTCTGAATGCATTGCACATGTTTTAAAGCATGAAAACCACAAGCACTTTTATGAACTTATCACTGTGTGACAAAGCAGTAGTACAGTCGACTCCATTATTAATAGATTCGACTATGCTAAAATCTTTTAAAAAATTTTGAGAATCAGTGCTTTGTGAGATTTTGAGAAGGAAAGAATTTCAAAATGTTTTTACATGTTGAAGTCGACTATGTGCGCCACATATTCGACTGTATTAGTCATCTGTTATGAAATTTTGTTATGCTCTTGCTCTATAACGGCTATTTTTTTAAAAGCTAGTTGAGAATTGATTAGTTGGTCAAGTGTATTAAATGAGTTTTTATTTTGGTTGACTGTATGCTGCCAGTTTGACTGAACTGTTATAACTGTCATAATCCAGTCGACTGAATTAGTAGCATATTTGACTAAGAGACAGTCTGTTAAACAGAAAACTATAAATAGACTGAACACAAATTTGTTCAGAGACTTTTGATGATCTGACAATTTCATTTCTGTTTCAGATTGATATCTCTGCTTTTTTAGAGCTCCAAGAATTCTCCAAGAAGACGGTGGTGATCTTTCTTGAAAGAGATTCAAAGGGAGTCTGACTGCGCACACATTGCTTAATCAATTTCAACACAATGAAGGTGCTTCTGGTTTAATCAAATTGAGGCTTGGCAACCTTGAAAACTGCTACATTATTCTGGCTTGGCATCCTTAAAGACTGTTGTATTGGACCTGTTGTACAGGGGATATACTCGTCGAGTCTGGTTCACTTTGAAGACTGTTCAAAGTAGTGATTGGAAGATTGCAGGAGAGGGGACATCTTTGATAACGAGTTGAAACACCGTTATTTGCTATATGATTTTGGTACTAAAAGCACCCTTTTTCACTTAGAAACTTGCTTCGACTCATGTGTTTTCAATAAATTGTGTGAATAAGAGACTTGAGGTTGATTTCAGCAGTTTTCTAACAAATTCCCCTTGTTTTGATAGGGATTGAAGCAATACTGGAAGAACAAGTAAAAAGCCAAGAAGATGGAGCTCAAAAGGGGTCAAAAAGGCACCAAGAAGAAGGAAAACCCGAAGCCCAGGCGACAGGAACGAAAAACAGCACGGAGCAGATCACCATTAATCACCCGGGCGACGGCCTCGACACCCGAGCGACGGACGCTCAAAGCTTAGGTGTCCAAAACTGACACCCAAGCCCAACATGAACCCCAATTCACGCTTTGGGCGAGCTCCTTGCGACGCTTAAGCATGATTTCACATGGATCGGGCCTTGATTATGCTATGATTTGATTCTTTCGGACCGGGCCGCACTTTAGGACGCGTCTAAAACTATTTAAAGGACCCTGAGGCTCTAGGTTTTGCATCCCTGGCAGAAGAGAGCATAGCAATACACTCCTAGCCAATTCTTAGTCTTCCATTCTTCTTCTTTTACTTCCATTGTTCATAGGTTCCCCCATGTCTATGGGGAACTAATTTCTATTTGTTGTTGGCAAATGATGTAACCTTGTAAACTCTCATGTATTTGAATTGATACTTAATTCTATATGCTTTTTTCATTGATTGCTAGAGTAATTTATCTGTTCTTATTGCTTGCTTATACAATAGCATGATTTTTGATTTGCATGAGTGCCGACAGGTTCCTTCCAATTCAGGTCCTTGTTAAATTACTCCTAAGGGTTATATTGCTCAGACATGAGGGTATGGGTCTTAGTCGTCTTAACCTCTTGATCTTCACATCTTTTTACCAGGAATGCTAGGAATTGTATGAACTGGTAATTAGGGACAAGCTTATTTACCGAGACGTTTAAGTGATTTAGTGAGGGACGTTGGCATTAATGAATAAAGAAGAATTCTTATATACATGAGAGGGAACTTGGTGAAATCTAACCCCAACAACATACTCATCTCATATCAATCAACCTCCATTCATCTCTGTGCTCTTTTGCCACTGATCAATTTTATTTTGCTTTATTTTATTATTATTCTTGCAATACAAATCCATGATCCCTTTTATTTTTAGTCTTAATTAATCTTGCTTTCACACAATTGTTCACTGCCGAGAGTCCTCTGGGATACAATACTTGGTCTTACCATTTTATATTACTTGTACGACTCGGTACATTTGCCGATTTGCCCCAACAAGATTTTGGCACCGTTGCTGCGGACTCACGATTTAAGCTATTCTATTTGTGTGATTCTTATCAATTTTAGCTTTGTTTTATTTTTATTTCCCTATTTTTATTTTTCCCATTTTTATTTTTATTTTTCAAATCCCTAATTTCTATTTTTGTTTTATTCTAATTTTGTGCTAACAATATTTCCTAGGGTTTTGTGTTTTGTTTATGCAGGATTGTGTTTGAAGCAGGAGCAACAAAAATTTTGAACCTTTTCTTAATGGACTTGAGACCAGCAGGAAGCCAAGAGAAAATAAATTATCTAGAGAACCTTCTCTAGAGAAGATCCCAATGGCTTCCCAAACTGGTGAAGGAGAGAGCAATGCTAGCAGACGCACCTTGGCAGATTACACAACAGTTGTTGGCCCTTATCACTTTAACAGCATTGCAAGGCCAAGGGTCAATGTTGCAAATATGGAGATGAAGCCTTCCCTGATTCAACTTGTAAAGAGAAACCAATTCAATGGACTGTCTCATGAAAGTCCATATGATCACCTGACAACCTTCAATGAGATCTGCAACACTGTGAAAATAAATGGGGTTCCTGATGAGGCTATCAAACTTAGCCTATTCCCCTTCTCTCTTGGAGGTAATGCTAAATTATGGTTGAACTCTTTTCCTGAGAACAGCTTCACTCGGTGGGAGGATGTGGTGGCAAAATTCCTCAACAAATACTTCCCACCATCAAAGATAAACAAACGGAAGCAAGAGATTTCTTCTTTTAGACAAGGCATGGAGGAAACCTTGGGGCAGGCATGGGATAGATACAAGAGCTTGCTGAGAGAGATGCCTACCCAAGGTTTTGATGAAGGAATGGTGGTCATTCTTTTTCTTGGAGGCCTTGGGTCACAAACCAAATTGATGCTGGATGCCTCAGCTGGAGGCAATATCAAATGCAAGACCCCTGATGAGGCCTATGAATTAATTGAGAACATGGCTGCCAATGACAATGAGATGCATAGTGAGAGAGGAACTCCTTCCCAACCTAAAGGAGTTTTTCAATTACAGCCTTATGATGCCTTGCTTGCCCAGAATAAGATCATCACTCAACAATTAGAGATCCTGACTAAGAAGGTGATGCAACCACAAAAAGAACATCAGAATGTGGCACAGATTCAGCAGCAGCTCTGCGAGTTATGTGGTGGTGACCATATTAATGGTCAATGTGCAATGCCCGAAAATATTAATGAAGAAGTTAATTACATGGGCAACCAGAACCAGTTCCGCTCCAATAATTACAATCAAGGGTGGAAATCTCACCCAAGTAATGGACAGGGACAATTTGGACCAACTGGTGGACAATTCAATAAGCCACCACAGCAGCAACAGTGGCAGCAACAACCCTCTTTATCAGACAGAACTGCAAAGCTTGAAGAGACTCTCCATCAATTCATGCAGACAACCCAGTCCAACCAAAAAAGCACAAAAGCTGCCATCAGGAACCTGGAGATACAGATGGGCCAATTAATCGAACAAGTCCAACAAATGCAAGAGAAGGCTCATATAAATTTTGGGGCTAATACTAAGGTTAACCCCAAGGAAGAATGCAAGGCTATAATTAGCATGGAAGATGAGAGAGAAAAAGAGAGGGAAGAAAAGAAAGATGAAAAAATTGAGAAAAAAGAAAAAGAAAGATTGAGTGAGGGTGAGAAAAAAGAGGAGAGTGAAAAAGAATTTTTGAGTGAGAAAAAAATTGAGAAAAAAGAAGAGGTTGAGAGAAAAAAAGAAAAAAAGGAAGAAAATAAGAATCTTGAAAAAAATTTCCCACACCCTGAAGAACATGTTACAAGAAAAATACAAGCAGGGTGCTTTGAAGAGATCTCTAAAGGATTGGGGATAGAAGTTCCTGTGACAGAGGCCTTGCAGCAGATCCCTGAATACAAAGAATTTTTGAAGAAGCTCCTCGAAAAGAAAAATTTAAAAGAGGAGACAATTGAAAAACAAGGGGATTGCAGCGTGATCTTGCAAAGAACTCTTCCTCTAAAGGTATAAGACCCAAGAAGTTTCACTATTCCATGCAACATTGGGAACCACAAAATTAGGAAAGCCTTGATGTATTTGGGATCCAACATCAACTTAATTCCCTTAGCTACTCTCAAAAAAATTGGTGATTTGAAAGTTAAACCAGCAAGGATGTCCCTCCTCATGGCAGACGGATCCCCAAAAAGACCCTATGGTATAGTAGAAGATGTCATGGTGCAAGTTGATAACCTGATGTTCCTGGTGGATTTTGTGATACTAGAGATGGAGGAAAATGCAGAGATCCCTATCATTCTTGGAAGGCCGTTCCTGAAGACGGCCAAAGTTATCATCAATGTTGATGAAGGAACTATAGCTCTCAAGGACCAAGAAGAGGAGGCGATCTTCAGTGCCTGTAAAATAGGGCGACAGATTCAAGTCAAGAAAACCAATCCCAAAGCTACATTTAAAGATGCACTCGGGAATGGTACCACAGCCGTCAAATCAAAGAGGAAAGGTAAAAAGTGTTTTCTGTCACAGGTACCTAAAGAAGAAAAAGACAGCAAAGGACCAAATGTTCACCAAAGTCCTCTAAAGAAGCAGGAAGGATTGAGACCAGGCCTCCCTGTACAATGCAACAAAAAGCTTTGGGTGATAAAGGACCTCGGAGTTGATGGACTAATAGAGATTGAATCTCCTACTTCTAGGAGAACCAAAAAGATGAACAGGAAAATGCTGAAGATCAGCTGGCGTGCTAAAGGAAAGGATGACACGACAATCAAGGATGCAGTTGATTGATGGGACATGAGCTTATTGGGTCAAGCTAGTGACGTTAAAGAAACGCTTGCTGGGAGGCAACCCAGTGCTCTGAACCTTTACTTTCTATTTTTTAACTTTTATTTTTGGTTTTAATGTGTGTTTTCTTTAATTTTATTTTATTTTTATTGTGTTTTGCTTAAATGAACTAAACTACTTTGATTCAACTGTGCCTGTTTGTGTGATAAGTTTACTTTTTGAAAATTCTAGTGTTTGATTGAGGTTGAGATGATGCATGATGATAGATTTGTGAGACAGGTGCTTGAAACAAAGTTTGATTAAAATACTCAGCAGGTTGTTTTTCTGAATTTGAGAACTTGTGAGTTTACCTGTGTGAGTTTTGAGCTTCAGAGTTTTTTTTAAATAATTGTTGTTACTTTGGAAGCATGAATGATTTTGCCCATATTTTCTGTGATTGAACTACTTGCCTACAGGTTCCATATGATCAAGTCCATCTTCTGTTATCCCTGATTCTTTTGGCCTTCAAAATATTTTGCCCATTGAAAAGAGAACAATTTGTTCTAACCTTTGAACCTTGAGCCTTATGTATGTCTTGAAAAACCTTTTTGAAAAATCTTTACCTTGAGTTAAGTTGAGAACATTTGATGAAGTACTGATAAAGGTTCAAGTTTGGGGTTACCAGGAAACAACCCACCTCTCTAGGCAGTAAGCAATCAAAAGAAAAAGCAAGAAAAAGGCAAAAAGAAAAGAAAAAGTGAGAAAAAGAAAGATTCAAAAAGAAAAAGAAAGAGCTCACTGCAAGGGAAGACTGGGAAAAAGAAAAGAGAATTGTTCTTGAAAGATGAATTCATAAATGTCCCTCTTAACTCAAGGAACTTTGTTGACCAGAAAAACCAATTTCCTTCTTAGCCCAGCCAAGTTACAAGCCATGAAAAGCCCTTGTGATGATAGCCTACGTGTGACTATGTTTGATTGTGGTTAAATGAAAGGCAAAATTAATTTGTGTGACATTGTGACAACAGAGAGAAACACCACACCACACACCTGTGAGTTGAGTGAGACACTTTTAAATGCTTGAGAGATATATTTGAGTGCTTGAGTGAAACACTTTTCCTGGTGAGTAATAGTTCTCTGAATTTTTGATTGCATCTCTGCTTGGTTGATTGATCACGCTTAAGGATAGCACCTGTTGAAAATGCATCACATTGAGCATTATTGAATTGAAGCATATGCACATCATGACTGAAATCTTATGTTGAAATTGATAAAAGTGATTCCTTGTCTTGAAAAAGTTTTTCTGAAAAAGGTTGGGTCATTGTAGTGATTGTTCTGAAAAGTAGAGTCACATTTTGTTTGCTTGAGGACAAGCAAAGTTCTAAGTTTGGGCTTGTGATAACGGGTTGAAACACCGTTATTTGCTATATGATTTTGGTACTAAAAGCATCCTTTTTCACTTAGAAACTTGCTTGGACTCATGTGTTTTCAATAAATTGTGTGAATAAGAGAGTTGAGGTTGATTTCAACAGTTTTCTAACAAATTTGTCTTGTCTTGACAGAGATTGAAGCAATACTGGAAGAAGTGAAAAGCCAAGAAGATGGAGCTCAAAAGGGGTCAAAAAGGCACAAAGAAGAAGGAAAACCCGAAGCCCAGGCGACAGGAACGAAAAATAGCGCGGAGCAGATCACAGATGGTCACCCGGGCGACGGCCCCGACGCCCGAGCGACGGACGCTCAAAGCTTGGGCATCCAAAACTGTCGCCCAAGCCCAACATGAACCCCAATTCACGCTTGGGCGATCTCCCTACGACGCTTGAGCGTGATTTCACGTGGATCGGACCCTCATTCTGCTCTGATTTGATTCTTTCGGACCGGGCCGCACTTTCGGACGCGTCTGGCACTATTAAAAGGACCCTAAGGCTCTAGGTTTTGCATCCCTGCAGAAGAGAGCATAGCAATACACTCCTAGCCGATTCTTAGTCTTCCATTCTTCTTCTTTTTCTTCCATTGTTCATAGGTTCCCCCATGTCTATCGGGAACTAATTTCTATTTGTTGTTGGGGAATGATGTAACCTTGTAAACTCTCAGGTATTTGAATTGATTCTTAATTCTATATGCTTTTTTCATTGATTGTTAGAGTAATTTATCTGTTCTTATTGCTTGCTTATACAATAGCATGATCTGTGATTTGCATGAGTGCCGACAGGTTCCTTTCAATTCAGGTCCTTGTTAAATTACTCCTAAGGGTTATATTGCTCAAACATGAGGGTATGGGTCTTAGTCGTCTTAACCTCTTGATCTTCACATCTTTTTACCAGGAATGCTATGAATTGTATAAACTGGTAATTAGGGACAGGCTTATTTACCGAGACATTGGGTTTAAGTGATTTAGTGAGGGACGTTGGCATTAATGAATAAAGAAGAATTCTTATATACATGAGAGGGAACTTGGTGAAATCTAACACAACAACATACTCATCTCATATCAATCAACCTTCATTCATCTCTATGCTCTTTTGCCACTAATCAATTTTATTTTGCTTTATTTTATTATTATTCTTGCAATACAAATCCACGATCTCTTTTATTTTCAGTCTTAATTAATCTTGCTTTCACATAATTGTTTAGCACCGAGAGTCCTCTAGGATACGATACTTGGTCTTACCATTTTATATTACTTGTGCGACTCGGTACACTTGCCGATTTGCCCCAACAATCTTGCTGCAAGTCTTGCTGTTTTTGTTGCCTATATTTTGGTTAAGGGTTAGAGAGGAGATTTATATTTTTGACGTGGAGGTCTTCTAAAAATTCCTTGTTGTAAAAACCGCAACCATTACAGTGCATTTGCTTCATGGGTTGGAAGGACACTGGATGTAGGCATTGTTGGCCGAACTAGTATAAAAACCAGTGTTTGATTTTTTTTATCCCTGCACTTTTACTTTACAGTCGAATTTACTTCTAGTGCAGTCAACTACGTTTTTCCGCTGCATACAAATTTTCATTACTTGCATTTCAAGAAAGTTTGAAAAGTTTAATACTTTTTTTGCAAGATTGCGAAAAGACTTTGTTTTTGATAAACCACCAATTCAACCCCCCTCTTGGTGTAAAAAGAAGCCTACTTGTTTTCCAACAAACATTTGTTGGAGTTGTAATTCAGTTAATCCATGCATTGCAGACTGCATCTGTTGCATCATTGGAGTCGCTGTGACAATATTAGCTAAAGACTAAGTACTCTCATTGGGCTTAGAGTAAGCATTCTTGGTTGCTCCATGCTTTGGGTGTTCAAGAGGGTAACCATGTAACTTCCAGCATGTGTCTTTTGTATGATGATCTTTATCACAGTGAGAACAATGCAGCAGCTTTCGATTAGATGAATTAAGACGACAAGAAGAGCCTTGTTTGCGTCGAACAACAAGGGCTACTGGTTCATTTTTTTTAATAGCCATGGCTGAAGCTTCTATCGTGTCACGTGCGGTGCTCAAATGTTGTTGTTTTTCTTCTTGAATGATGGAAGAATAAGCTTGTGTAACATCAGGAAATGGATTCATTAAAAGGAGTTGGCCACGAATAGCACTATAAGAGTCATTCAAGCCCATGAGAAACTGCATCAATTTGCGCCTTTTACTGTCTGCTCCACAAGTGCAGGTTGCATTGCTATAGGAGCCTAACTCATCCCATAATTTTTTTAACTTTGTGTAATAGGCTGCAACTGTCATTTGATCTTGAGCCAAGCAAGCAATGTCTTTCTTAATCTGAAAAATTTGTGGTGCGTGTCTTTGAGAGAAAAGATTTTGAAGATCTACCCAAACTTCATGAGCAGTGTCATAGAAAATAACACTATCTACAATATCAGGTGCCAAAGAATTAAGGATCCAAGATAACACCATGTCATTGCATTTTTTCCATGTTGTATATTCTTCTGGTTTGGCCTCAACAGAAGGTGTCGTGAGAGTTCCATCAACAAAACCCAATTTGGATTTTGCAATCAAAGAGATGACCATGGCTCTACGCCAAGTCGAATAGTTGTCTCCATCTAGAGATTTGGAAACAAGAACCATTTCAGGATGGTCAGAATGATGGAGAGAATAAGAACTATTGGAATTTGATTCATTTCCATAGTTAGCCATGGGAATAAGGATAGAAAAAAAATGAGCAGAGGATCGTTCTTGCTCCTGATACCATGTAAAAGGAAGAAATAAGGGAAAAAATTGTCTTATTAATTTTGAATAAAATATGAGAGATATATACAAGAGAGAGAATCTATAATTCTGCTATTTTATCCCTATAATTATTCTATAATAATGTAACATTATTATTGTAATTATTCTATAATAATGTAACATTATTACTGTAAATCAGCTATAATAATAACAATATATTCTCTCAATAGATTTACCGAAGGATGTAGCGACGGTCACTTAAGTGGTTGATTACCGAAGGCTTTTGACCGCCGATAATGGTGCATTGAGATTACTGACGGTTTACGACCGTCGGTTTAGGCATCGACTTAATGGAATGAGAATTTGGGATTTCCCTCTCCCATTCTCCCAATTTGTTTTCGCGCAAGCTTTTCCCCAATTCTTCCTCTCTCACTTCAGAACCTCAATTTCATCAATCGCATCTTCCTTTGTCGTTTAGAACCTGAATTCTTCAATCGTTGTGTCGATGTCAGGATAGTGCCAGTGAGGAGGGTGGTGGTTGACGGATTACATTGTTGCGAGGGGGCTGTTCGAAGGTGTTTGTTGATGAGGTTGTTGTCGCGGCGTGACGACGGTGTTGTGGCAGTGTGACGACGGTGTCGGCGGGACTACGGTGCTGTGGTGGTGTGACGACGGTGTTGTGGTGGCGTGACCAGGGCTTCCACTGTCGTAGGGTGAGGCCAGTGTAGGGGTCTATGCCAAGGTAAGGTCCTTCTGTGTGAATGAACTGTGTGAAAATGTATAATGAAAACCCCTAATTCACTTCCATTCCAAAAAACGTAATAGGTTGAGAAGGAATTGGAATTGCAGTAGGAAAGGGAGGAATAGCGCAAGGTATGGGTTGGTGCTGCAAACTCGTGATTAATTTGATGTGCTCTGTCATTTTATTTTGCTACAAAGGCTACATTGAATTTGCATGATGTGATGTGCTCTTTTCAAAATTTTATTTAATTAAAGAAATTTCTTATAAGAAAAACTTAAACTATTGTAAAATTATCTTTACGGTTGATTTGTTTATTTTAAGTTATTTCTATGTTATGCAAAAAAGAGTTTGAGATTCTGTTCAATCCTCTTTTTAAAACCTTGTGTCCCACGAGGAAGATGAGATTTTGAGAAAAAATATCAAACAAACAAAAACAAAAGAAAGAGATGAAAGAGAAAAGAAGGTGCAAAAGAAAGAGATGAAAGAGAAAAGAAGGTGCAGGGTTTTCATATGAAAAAAACTCATGTTTTATTTAAACGAAAAGAAATTAAGGACTTTACAAATTAGTTAAAATTTAATTTATAATTTTTTTTTAATTTATATTTGTACTAATATTTTCACTGCTCTCAACTAGTCTGTGGTTAATGACATATTGCATAATTTGAACACAGCTTGTAAGTTCTTCAACGTTGAGTAAAATCTTCATTGAATAATGAGTAAAAAAATCATAAGAGAACCAAATACATTTAATAGAAAAGGAATTCAGGCAATGAACAATGCATAGATTTTTTAAAATACATAATTAAAATTTTTTTATTTTTTGAGTCAATATATAATTAATTTTAGGAGTACAACTATTAATATATAACCAATACAACAATATATTCTAAATAAAACAAATTTGTTAGCTCAAGGGAAATGAAATCCATCATCAGTCTTCTATCAAGAAAATAAGTAGATACAAGACGCTCATATTACAACTAAAGGTGGAATTAAATATCCATAATGTAAATACAACACAAGAGCTAAACTTTGAATCACATCTCCCATGCAGTGCAAAGTGATAAGGTTCTTGCTTAACTTCTTTTGTTTTCAATGAAGGCACAATTGAATTTGAATAAGGTGTACAACAAGACAACCCCAAGTCATGCAACCATTCTCACAAGCCATTGAGGCTTTCCTATTAATAACACACAACATCCCATTCCCATTCCAAATACCATTCCACATACATATCCTATAGCCACCGGCTTCCATCCAAATACATATCCATGTTCTCTCTTGAAGAGCAGTGAAGATGGAGAATGTTCTTCAGGGTCCTTGCTGCACTTTTTTGTCAATGGGAACCCACATAACAATGAGTTTCCCTTGTAGGAATCATTGGAAAATGTATTGAATTGTTTTCCTTGAGGTATTGCTCCCCCAATATGATTATTGGAAAGATTCAGAACTTCCAGAAAGTTCAAATTGGTTAGTTCTGTAGGAATCGTACCAGTAAGCATATTGGAGGACAGATCTAGCGATTCTAAGTTTGTCAAATTTCCCAGGGATTGGGGAATAGGACCACTAAGTATGTTATGGGAAAGGTTGAGCGCTCTAAGAGCATGAAGTTCTCCAATTACGTTTGGAACCTCTCCTTCAAATCTGTTTCCTGATAAATCAATGGTTACAAAGTCTGTCCGAATTTTCTCCATTGTAACAACGATTGATTTTGTTGTTATAGTCAAATGTTCATCTTTTACTTTTCGAAAAGATGAATAAGTTCCAATGTATTCCTCATTTTCATCTTGAACAACAGTCTTCATGGCTTCAAAGTTTCGTATGTAGACCATTGGTATTGGGCCGCTGAAGTTGTTGGAAGAGATATCAAGTATAACTAAATTGGCAAACCCATGTTTGGTCTTTAAATTTTCAATGGGGCCATGAAATTTATTGGCTCGCAAAACCAATAATCTTAAATGTGATAGACCTTGAAGCCAATGAGGAAATGTACCTTCTAATTGATTGTTGGCAAGATCTAAACCCACTAGAGTACTGCAATTGGACATAGATTCTGGCAAAGAACCTTTTAATTGGTTGTCATTGAGATTCAGAATTCTGAGCCAACAGTTCTTTGAAAAGCCACTTGGCAAAGTGCCATGAAGTTTGTTATGTTGTAGATCCAAAACAGAAAGGTATGATGACTTAGCAAGGCATTGTGGAATGATGCCCGTCAACTTGTTGTGTGACAAGTTGAGATACTCAATTGAACTTGCATTGCAAATTGAGGAAGATATGCCACCAGTGATTTTGTTAAAACTAAAATCAAGATAACTAAGTTGTTGGTTCCATGAAAATTGGTCCAATGATTGCTCCAATTGGTTGTGAGAGAGGTCCAACATAGATAATGAGCTAATTTTGTGTAACCAATTGGGAATTTTTCCTTTGATTTTGTTATTGGATAAAAAGAGAAGTTGTAATATTGGTACTTTTCCTGATAACTTTGGAAATTCAGTTAAACTCGTAGAAGATAGGTCCAAATTCTCTAATGAGGAAAAAGTACAGTTGACATTGGATTCAAAATTAAGGAAAAACTGATTGGAAAGATTAAGATGTTCCAAATTTCGAAGCTTACAGAAAAGTGGAAAGTGAACATATCCACTTAAGTTGTTTGATGATAGATCTAAGTAAGTAAGATTTACAGGACTGAAAATTGTTTCTGAAATATTACCTTGTAGCTTGTTGTAGGACTCCAAGGAATATGATGATTCTGCACTTAGAAGCTCTGTGAACTTATTTGTTGACAAATCTAAATTCACCAAAGATGGCAAAGATAAACACCATGAAGGAATTGTCCCATTCAGCAAGTTGTTATCAAATGATAAGCTAATTAGACTCGAAAATCCTGTTATATTATTGGGCAAAGGACCCTGTAATTTATTAAAAGAAAATATCAGTTCTGAAAGTTGAGTTAAGTCAAACAATGAAGATGGGATTTTTCCTTCAAAATTGTTATCCGAAAGATCAAGAGCTGACAATTTGTTTAGCCCGACAAACACGTCTGGGATTTGACCACTTAATTTATTTCTCGAAAGATTCAAGAGAGTGAGATGTTGAAGATTTGAAAGTGTTGATGGAAGCTTACCTCCTAAATTGTTAGCACTGAAATCCAACTCTTTAAATTTGTTTGCCTGAGGAAAAACATTTGCGATTTCACCACTAAGATTATTACAATTGATATTGAGAAAAGAGAGACGTGGAAGGGTTAGGAGTGAGGATGGGATTGAATCCACAAGAGAGTTATATGAAAGATCTAGGAATGTAAGATGTGATAGGTTAGAGAAGGAGGGAGGGATTGAATCCACAAGAGAGTTATGTGAGAGGTCTAATGAAGTAAGATGTGAGAGGTTAGATAAGGAGGGAGGGATTGATCCTTGGAAGTCAGAATATGAAAGTTCTAAGATATTAAGAGAAGTAGTGCTACAACCAACTTTTGGAAGGTGGGCTTGAAGGTACGGATTAAATGAAAGATCGAGGTGTTGAAGGTTTGGTAAACAAAAGATACCATCTGTCAAGTTTTCTCTTATCTGAGTCTCTCGAAGACTAAGAGTGACTAAGGAGGAAGACAAATTTAGAATCTTGATTGAAATTGAAGACATGTCTGTATCATCCAGAACAAGCTCTTTAAGATTTGTTGCATTATGGAGTAGTCTCTTCCAAGGTCCTTCTTTCCACTTTAAACCATAGTTAAGAGAAAGATCAAGGGAGGATAATTTGGAAAGGTGTGAGAGTTGGGAAGGAATTTGACCTTGGAAGTCAGAAGCAGATAAGTTAAGGTATGTGAGGCTGGCAAAGCTACCAAAGAGAAATGAAAAATGAGATGGATAGAAAGAGTTGAAAGCAAGGTTGAGTGATTGGAGATGAGAAAGAAGGAAAAGTGTACTGTTTGGATGGATTTGGCCAGAAAGGCCACTACAGGCAAGGTCGAGACCGATCACATGACCGGAGATGGGGTGGCAGGTGACTCCATCCCAAGAGCAACAATCTGTTCCATTTTTCCATGTTGCTGTCTTTGGATAATAACAATCATCATCAGTAATAATAGTAAAGGTGTTCTTGAAATGATGCAAGATAAAGGCGTCATAAGGGTGGCATAAGGAATGAGAGGATGAAAAATGAAAAAGCAAAAAGAGAAGGAACCATCTCATCCATAACTCCATTACTGTTAACTCACTCTCAAGTCTGTGTGGCTTGATAGATTGTGTTCAACACTATATATGGGATCACAACATAACAGGATGTGCGCAAAGTTATGCTTTAATTGCATTGTGGACCCATCTTGATAGTTCAAGAACACATGTCTCACGCAAACCATTTCAACAACACATGTCTCACGCAAACGTTAATTTTCTGACCGTTTACATACTCTGTCAACTTTGACTTTTCTGCTTCATGTCTTCAATTTTCGTTTTTTATTTTTCTCCGTTTAAAATGTATTTTAAAAGCTTTGAGTCAATGATAGTGTTAATTTTTTTTATATAAAAAGGATGAAATATTTTATCAAATTTATTGATATCGACAAATTTTTTAAAAATTACATAAAATAGATAAATCATGTTAACACGATTTTACAATATAAAAAGTTAATGTTTTTTAAACACCATTTCAAACTATCAAAGAGGATGAAACTGTGTTTTAAAATTATAATTTTTAAATTTTCTTTGTTTTATAATTTTTATACAGGTTGTACTGTTTCTACCTATGTTTTTTCTTTTCATATTTATTACATACAAAACACACACATACACACATATATATATATATATATATTCTTTCAGAAGTCTCGTTATTTTTTCTCTCTCTTTATATTGTTATCTTTCTCTTTTACAGTTCATAATTTTTAGTTTTTTTAAATTTTTATATAAACTTATCTTTTAATTTTAAATTACTTTTAATAATATAGTAGAAATTAGTTTATATACTAATTCATTTCTAGAATTTATTTTATTTTATTTTTTGACATTTTAAACAAATAAACTTTTATTCTATATCCATTGAGTTGCAGTACAAATTAATTTGAATATTCACAAGCAGACAAGCAATGAAGGAAATTGTGACTTATTTGTATTGTATCAGATGATTAATTTTTCTGTATTATTTTAACCATTCCTATATCATAAAGGAGTTTATTCTTTTTAAAACAATACTGAAATAAATAGTAGGAAAAACAAAAGTAACACGTAGCTAATAATGTATTAAATATTGATTCCATTGAATAATATTTCTAATTTTTTAAGTGTTTTTCTATAACCAATATAATTATTAAATATGCAAATTTCAACCTAAAAATAACTACTCTACTCTTATATTACAATTGTCGATCAATTTACAGTTAAAAACTAAATAGTCAATGTGTTCAATAAATTAGACAATATTTTATAAACAAAAAAATTTAAATTAAAATTAATAATAACAAGTAACTAAAATTTCAATAGTTAATATTAAAAAAAATATATTCTAATTTAAAATATTATTACAAATTTTATTTATATTAAAAAATATTTATATATTAATAATTTTTAGTTTATAAAATAGCATCTATCTTAATGAATATAGTGACTTTTTTTATTCTCTAAAATTAATTACTATTTTATAGTGTTATATAATCATCCCAATTAGATATTTGCAATATGCTTACATGTAATATTATTATGTACAGTACCATTAATTAAAAAAATAAAAGAATTATTTTAGAGACAAAATTTTATATTTATTAAATATTAGATATTCATACATAATTACGAGAAATTTTTTGAGATATAAAAGTAATTTAACCCATTAACAAATATTTTTACTCATATCTAGTCACAATACACAATGAAATTAGCCAAGTAAACTCGAACCTATATATTAAAATCTTAATATATACTATTTATTTTCAATTTAAGGAAAAATTTTCTTGAAAAGTTTTATTTGATTTAAAGTACCAATAGAACTATATCTACCAACTGTCACGTTTCTCCTTAAATCATTATTTCCAACACTTATACATTTTTAGAATCCCACAAATAATGGGTCATATGACCAATAATTGCTATTTATTTTTACCTATATTATTGCTAGTCTAATAAAAATTCATTAGAAAAGTCTTACAAAATATGAAATAGAATTACACGTGTATATATATATATATATATATATATATATATATATATAATTCTGTTAGTTTTACTGATATATAAACACAGAGCGTATAATGTAATACAAAATTAATGCATTCAATTAGAAGTTTTAAAATCTTTCCATTCAATATCTTCTTGTTCGGATTCCATTCTAATATTTGGATTCCCAAAGTCTTCTCCCTTAACACTTACAACGCTAACGATAGGTCCACGAAGCAAGGCTCTTTCTTTCTTGAATAACTCCCTTGATTTGACGTAGAAGGATAGAGCTAGGGTCTCAACGCTTAAAAGAGCCTTCGCCATGCACCCGAAGAACCTGATTTAAAACACCCTCCTTTGGCTTCTGGTAACCTACCCACGTAACCCATGTAGGGTTAGTCTGACTTTTAAAAAAAACTAATCCCTCCCTCTAAAACCAACAGCGTGCAAAATGAAGAAAGAAACTAGTGGAAAAGAAGGAAAATATGTTAGAATTTATGATTCACTAAATCCTGTTTCGGTGGGATTGGCCTCAGGATCGGTTGACCTTTCTTCTCTGCTTTCTCTTGATCGTTTTAATTTTTTCTGAGAACGCAATCTTCCGATGGGTGGTGGATTTGTGAAAGACACTCTGATGTTCAGATATGTTGTATAAAAAGGTCTATATATTTTATAGGATAGGTTAAGGTTCCTTTACCTGAATAATATATTTTATAAGGCTTGTGGCAGCGAAACACATTGATTAATCATCAAATCAGACAATCAAATTCAATAATGCTTGTTAATTGTCCATTAATACCATATTCTTGTGCAATATGACCTGTAAATCACTCATAAATAGCGTATATTTACATTTAATATGACCATTAAACATATTAATTGGTCATTAATGATTTTTACCTTTCCCGATTGGTGTTTATCTGACCATCGGTCGGTTGCCTATTTTGGCTCCGGATTCTTCTTAGCCGGTCGGTAACCAGGGTAAAGTACATTAAGCCCCCAAGCCCCGAGCAGCTGTTTGCAGGTGTGAAGGAGTTCAATTATGCCAGACGAATTTGGACGAGAGTGGGAGTTCACGAAGAGCGTTCCCCACCGCTCGGTTTAGGACCAGGGGTTCTCGGAGAACATTCCCTGGGTTTTTAGGACGAGAGTGAGTTCGTAGAGAACCTCACCGCTCGGTTTAGGACCAGGTTTTCTTAGAGAACGTTCCTTGGGTTTTAAGGACGAAAGTGGGAGTTCACGAGGAGCTTGCCCCACTACTCGGTTTAGGACGAGAGTGAGTTCGTATAGAACCTCACCGCTCGGTTTAAGACCAGTTGTTCTTAGAGAATGTTCCCTAGGTTTTTAGGACGAGAGTGGGAGTTCAGGAGGAGCTTGCCCCACCGCTCGATTTAGGACGAGAGTGAGTTTGTATAGAACCTCACCGCTCGGTTTAGGACCAGGTGTTCTTAGAGAACGTTCCCTGGGTTTTTAGGATGAGAGTGGGAGTTCACGAGGAGCTTGCTCCACCGCTCGGTTTAGGACGAGAGTTAGTTCGTATAGAACATCACTGCTCGGTTTAGGACCAGGGGTTCTTAGAGAACTTTCCTTGAGTTTTGTAATACTGCAACATTGCCAACGATTGAATGGAAGTTGTCCAGCTTTATTCATACTAAAATTGTAAACATATAAGTCTTGTCGAAACAATTTATTCGAAACGAAACACCACATCAAAATCAACTAAAGTAAATGTGAGATAAGTCGCATTCCAATTGTTAGGAAAGACTTTTTATTATATCTTCTAGTTGATATGTCCTCAAATCGAGCGATCAGGGGTACGACTACGACTGTGGTTTCTACGCGGCCGCTCGGCTTTTCTTTGTGGATAACTGGATGGGCTTCTTAACTGCGATCGTTCCTGCTGCACATACCTACGGAGATGGCCTGCACGAATGAGTTCTTCGATCTTATCCTTGAATGTTGCACACTCTTCAGTGGTATGTCCCAGGTTTTGATGGTAATGGCAACGCTTTCTTACATCAACATTTCTCGGTGAATGAAGTTTTCTAACCAAAAGAAGTTCAGCACTAATAGCTTCCTTAAGGATTTTTTCCCTGGGTGCATTAACAGTTGTGTAATGATCAAACTTAGGTTCCCGGGGGAAGTCATTTCGTTGCGAACCCCCTCCCCTATCGCTAAACAATTGTCTGTTGTCTTTCCTGCTCCCTCCCGCATCAACTTCTTGTTGTCTTCCTTGCGAGATTCGCATGTCTTCCATGCGGATAAACTCAGTTGTTCGCTCTTGGAGCTCGTCCATAGTTTTTGGTGGGCGAGCATATAACTTTTCGACAAAGTACCCCGACCTTAGGCATGAAGGCAAGTTGTGTATGATGAAAGAATGATTAGTGTCTTTGACTTGCCGAGCGATTTTAGTGTATCTCTTCATAAATGCCTTCAAAGTCTCTCCTTTCTCCTGCTTAGTATTCACCAATTCTGCCAGTGTTATCTCCCGCTTCCGGTTGGAGGAGTACTGCTTTTTGAAGAGGGTTTCCACAGTGGCGAAGCAGTCTACGGAATTAGGAGGAAGAGTATTATACCACTCCAACACCTCATCCTTGAGTGATAAGGAGAAAGCTCTACAAATGACCGGATCACTGTCCATGTAAAATGCCATTGCGTTGGTGAAGACCCTAAGATGATTGTCGGGGTCCGTCGAGCCATCATACTTTTCTAGCATAGGAGGACTCTTTTCTGGCATTGGAGTTTGCATAATAGTCATCGTAAAGGGGAGTAAGCTAGTAGGCCGAACGGTTTGCAGAGGGACCGGTTGTTCTCGTGGTGATCATGATTTTCATGCTGGTTACCGTTCGGGTTAGCGTGTTGGTTACCGTTCGGGTTAGTACGCTAGGATGCCTGGCGATCATGAATTTCATTCTCGTGGTGTTGATCTCGGTGTACTGTGGACGCCGAGTGCTGAGCAGACTAGTCATGACGACCCAAGTTCGCCCTTAAGGCCACAATTTCCTCAACATGCTTTTGCTGCATTTCTCGTTGCGCTTGCGCATGCTCCTGTATGATTCGTGCTTGCTCTTGTAATTGTGCCTGCATTTGTGCCATGAAATCCCTGGTACTCTGCTGCTCCTCCTTGCTCCTTGTGGTTACCATTTCGGCCTTCCTTAGGAAGTAGCTATGTGTAGTTTGGGCATTCGTCTTTGTTAGATATATTATCTTTATTTTATATTTATCTTTTATCTTTAGTTAGTTTATTATTATTTCTTATTTGTATTTTGGGCTTAGCCCATATTTCTTCTATTATAAATAGAGAACCCTATGTGTGTATTTATCTCAAGGGATTAATTCCAATATATAATTTTCATTATATTTAACATGGTATCAGAGCCTAAGTTCCTCTTAGGTAAAAGTTTCTGGTGCCTCTACCACTACATCCGCTGCCGGCGGCGGGGCCACCTACCGCTGTCAGCGGCGTCGTCGTCTACCGCTATTGTCTATTGTTGCCATTACCGGAGTTTCAGTTTCGACCGACGATCACAGAGTTTTGATCGTCTTGGCCAGGTGACTACCATGCCATTCACGACGCCTTCATCGGAGTTCCTTTCAAAGTTATGGATTTGCTCCCTTTTTCGTCATGCATTGTGGCATGTTTGGTAGTTATTTAGAGCATCGAGGTTGTTCTTTTTCCTTTTTTTTTCTCTTTTTCCTTTTTCAGGTGCCTTGATTGGAGAATTTTTATTTTTATAGTTTCTCACTCCTGTTTATCCATGACTTCTTCCGCTGCTGTCTCTTCTGACCTCTCTTTTCACCATTGCGTTTGACCCGTCCATATATGTTTTTTTCATGGAAAAGATGGTTTGTTGTTAGTTTATTTAGAGCTGTGGTGGCTCTCCAACAACTACCTCTTTATCCACTGGTGGCATTCTTCAAGGGCGATTTACAAGAAGAGATTTACATGAAGCAACCTCCCAGATTTGTTGCTCAGGGAGAGTCTTCTGGGTTGGTATTTTGTCTTCTATGTCGTCTTGCAAATCATTAGCAATTTGGTGTCTCTCGAGTGTAGAAGCAAATATTTTAAGTCTTTATGGATTATATTAGTAACAAGCTTGGTACATACAATTTGTATGCACCAGCTTGAGGGGGAGTGTTAGATATATTATCTTTATTTTATATTTATCTTTTATCTTTAGTTAGTTTGTTATTATTTCTTATTTGTATTTTGGACTTAACCCATATTTCTTCTATTAAAAATAGAGAATCATATGTGTGTATTTATCTCAAGTGATTAATTCCAATATATAATTTTCATTATATTTAACAGTCTTGATTCCTTGTGTTTTCAATGGGATGCCGCTTCGGGCCCCATGGTGGGCGCCAAAATGTTTCGGTGAAATTGGTCTAAGGGTTGGTTGACCTTCCTTCTCTGCTCTCTCTTGGTCATTTTAATTCTTTCTGAGAACACAATCCTCGGATGGGTGGTGGACCTGCAAAAGACACTCTGACGCTCAAGTCTATATTTTTTCTAGGATAGGTTAAGGTTCCTTTACCTAAACATGAATAATATATTTTATAAGACTTGTGGCAGCGAAATACATTGATTAATCATTAAATCAGACAATCAAATTCAATAATATATGTTAATTATCCATTAATACCAGATTCTTGTGCAACATGACCTGTCAATCACTCATAAATAGAGTATATTCACATTTAATATGATCATTAAACATATTAATTGGTCATTAATGATATTTACCTTTCCCGATTGGTGTTTATCTGACCATCGATCAGTTGTCTATTTTGGTTCCGAATTTTTCTTAGTCGGTCGGTCACCAGGATATAGTACAAACCCTTTAATCAAAACAGTTCTCAATATCTTTA
>JAJDEZ010014473.1:626797-687629 GCA_027743565.1 Vigna trinervia | reverse complement strand
AATCAGTGTTGGCAACTGCTCTCACAACATATGTTGGCAATGAAGCTGGTGGTGGTAGGTTAAGAGAAAACCATGTTCTTGAGAATGCAGAACTGAATTTAAAGCTATGTAGTGAAAACACCATAGGATGTGCATCATCAAGGTACTTGAACGTGTCTTCTTCTGCTCTTAACCCTCAACAAGGAAACTCAAGTATATTTCCACTACCATCATTACCTGAGCAATGGAAGTAAAACAGCATAATTAATGCATTGTTCCAAGATTCATCAGACCTCACTGTGTCCGTTTGTACTAGATTTTGCTAGAATTCATGTTAGTTTTTTATCCTTGTCGAATAAAATTAAAATGTATACTCAAATTATATGTTTAGTTACAGATTTTATCTTGAAACGTGTATCTTCGTATGTGATGTTGATTTTTGGTACCGAAAGGAGTCTAGAAGTAACAACAGTTTGACGTAATAACTTACAAAGGACATGCATGAATGTTAATTACATCTAAGTTTTTCCAAGTTCTGTTTTACCTAATACGAAGAAAAATATTAAAAAGGAGATTGAAGTCTAATTCGCTTCTAAGATCATATTTGCACTTACATATATAATATATGATTTAATATTAATATTAAAAAGCAGATTTTAATCTAAACTCAAAATTTGTAAGATACAAACGGGTAAAATATTTTCTGATTTGAGAAGTCTTTACAGATTTGCTTTTAATACCATTTTAAAAAATTTCTTATCAATAATAATATCTTATGTATATATAAATCCATGTCAATTTCTTATTTTATTCGATGTGAGACTTTATTTATACTCAACACTATATAATTTATATTAGTTTTGATTTTAATCTATGTGAGACTTTTAATAAAAGTGTTGATAAAAAGTTTTCAAGGTTGTTTGATTCTAAATTCCTGAAACACCATAAGATATTATAGCATGGTGTAACACTATTTCCCTTTGTATAAAGTTGTTGCAGTGAATTACTTTCGTATACTATTTATTTGTTATTGTGGTGGTCAATTTGGTTTCAGAAAGTTTTCCTTCAGGGGATTCTCTTTTATGTAGTGTGGTTGGCACAGACATTTTATAAATAGATTTTTTCTCTTCAACAGAACCCTTTAATATTTTGTTTGTCTATGCAACTTTTAATACCATGTTAATTTAAGATGAAAATATGCTCATGAAAATGTAAGAATTTATTTTATACTCCAACTCCAACTTTTATTTTCTGTTTTAATATTTAAAAAGTATTCTTAAAAATATGAAAAGAGTTAACTAAGTAATTTTGGATATGTATAACAATACATTTTCAGTTACAATATTAATAATTCCAAGAAATATATCGCAACTAGAAATGAACCTTGAGCAAGTACTTATAAAATATGAACATATATTTCATAACAAAATAACGATATGACTTCAATACAGTAATATATATTTTATTACATATGATACTCCTCAATATATACAAATGTAAAACAGGCTTAAATATATTTCGTTATAAAAATTTAAGATCACTCCTTAGTTCTTATATAATGTTTGAATTTTAGTTTTAGTCTTTATAAAATATTTTTCTTTCATTTTTCATATTTCTCTAAAATTTTATATTACTCTTTTTAATTCCTAATGTTTATTTTAAGATAAATTAATAATACTATTTTATGAACCTCAAGAGTTTTCTTTAAGTGACATATACCAACAATATATTATATCAATTAATAGTATTTATTTGATCATTTAACTTTTCTTCTCAAGATACTTAGTGTTATTTAATACTAAAACCAAAAGTCATAATTCTCAATTTTAAAACAACCTATATCTTTTTTTATATGAATAAAAAATAAAATCTACTCATTTTGACAAGTATTAATGATGTGTTTGGATAAGGAAATTTAATAAAGTAATTCATTTTTTAATATATTGTTTGGTAAATAATTAAAAGAATATATATTGAAATTCTCATTGAACTTATTGGATTGCTTAAAATTAGAGTTTTTCAAATTTTACCTAAAAATGAAGAATTTTGAAATTATTTCGTATTCTCAAATTCACATTTTGTTTTTTTTTTTTACTTTCTTTTCTATTTGATTTTGATTTTAGTTATCAGTTTGACTAAGATTGAGACATTGTTCAGATAATCACTTTTTATTTGATGTCGACTCGTTTGTTTATTAATGTTATTAAAAGTTACAAATTTTTTTTTTATTAAAGTTGTTAGAAGGTTTATTTTTGTAGACCACCATTTTTTCTTAGTTATGATTTTTTTGGTTAATGTGAGGAAGACTATTTTCTTCCATATGTGAATTAATTTTTTTTTCAGTCCATGCATGTAATGATTAATTTTTTTTATGGATGTGTTAAAATTTTTATTTTTTTTATCATCAACATTAATTTTTTTTTCAATAATTTGTTAGCTTTTTTTTTCTAATGTTAATTTAAAAACTTCCTACCAACATTAATTATGAATTTTTTTACAGTGTTAATTGGAAAAAAAATTAGTTGACATTGATAAAAAAAATTGGCAAAACCCCACCATAAACATCTTAAAAATACCATTAGATGATATAAGCTTAAATAATTGTGTTCAACATCAAAAGGTAATATCGATTAATATCAATGAAAAAATGTTTTTCAAATATTAATTATTTTTTTATTAAAAACTATGAAAAAATTACAAAAGATAATAATTTGTTTATATTTGATGATAATTAAAACACTTTATCCAAACAAGAAAACTTTAATTCTTTAAATTTAAATTATCATATCCAATTAAAACATTTTAAAAATGAAAATTAAGGTTAATTGGTATTAGATGGTTACTTATTTTCTTTAATCACGACTAATATTGTGAGACTTACCTTTCTTTTGAGACTTGAAGTTAATTAGGTAAAAAAATGTTAAAGAGAAAAGAAGCGGGGGGACAGTAAGAAGATGATAAATATTTAAATACGATCAAACTTGTCATATCACACTCTATGATCCACAATTCTATGTATAAGATCTCAGAAAAGAGTTTAGTTAATTTATAAAGTGATATTAAATTTGTTAAAATTTGTATAATTTATACACTACACACAGTGAAGTTGCGACCTTTACACCATAAAATAATGGGTTGTCAGGGTTAAGAGTGAATTATGGAGCTGCTAAGTTTGGTGAAATTTTATGTTGATGTCGAGATTGAAGGTAAGAAACCATCAAACCATTACAGTGCTCGAAGGGATGAAAAACAACTAGCGGTTCAAATGGTTTAACCATACTTTGACACACGTCCTATACCAACACTTGTCATTGATTGCTAGTAACCCCCACCAACAATTCCAAAAACCAGATAAAACTGCTTTTGCAATAGCCCACAGAATTAAAATTCCTTATTCACTTATTTTCAGGTATGTCATGTTCGATCTTCCTCCATATATTTATCTTTTCTTGGTTTCATATCATAGTCTATCTATTATCCATTACAATCTAAAAGCATTGCCAAGAAGCGGTAAATCCAATCTGTCTTCATCTATTATCTATTCGTTGTTTCATGATTTCTAACCAAGTCTATTGTTCATGCATTACAATTTAAAGGCATTTCATGAAACAATTTGGAATTGAATTTGCGGTTGACACATTCAGTTTCCGATTTATGATCCAAAGATAATAAATTTCTAACCAAATATTGTAATTTAAATCTCTGGTTATGAAGGATATTGAAAAGATGCCAACTGTGGCATATCGTCTTATATTACAGAGTAAATGAGTAGTTATTATCACAAGTTCCTCTAGAGGATGAATAGATCGAAGAGTTGCATGGCAGAATCTTGCAGGGATATCATCCCAAGTCAGTTTCCCATATGCATATAGAGTATAAGTCCCAACCAAAGAAAATGTGATACATAGAATTGCCGCATGAAACCATGCTATCAGCCATTTAGGATTTTCAGTAATTATCATTTCATTTTTATATTCGAGAGAAACGAAATCCAAGGGGATTAAGATCTGAGAGATTAATGAACCAAAATGATAAAAGAGTATGCTAAACCTTCACAGTCCAGAAGATGCAGTTGAAAAATTGTATGAAAATTCCATTGATCTTGCTAACTTTTTGACAACAGGTAGGGATAGATTTATTTTCAATGTAAACTAAGTAGACGGGGTCTACATATCTGTAGGACTACAATTCTGTAATTTTATGAAAATTATTGAAGCATCTCTTAATTCATGACTTTAGTTCCAAATATGGCGCAAGAACATGAGTTCAGAACAAGCGACTCACTTTCAAAATGTGAGACCTATTTCGAAATCATACAATCTAGAAAGAAGTTACCGCTGTCATTGCAGGAGACCTTGACAGATGCATTTGCAAAGATTCCGGTCTCTTCTTTTCCAGATGTTCCTAGTGGAAAAGGTAAGGGATATCTTATGCATTTAATGAGTCACGGATCTGCATGGGAAAAAGCACTAACATATGAAATGCCTTGGTAGTGATTGAAATTCTTGCAGACACGCCCGTAGGGGAAGCAGTTAAGATTCTATCTGAAAGAAACATTTTAGCAGCGCCAGTAAAAGACCCAGACGCAGCTGATAGTTCAGATTGGAGAGTCAAGTACCTTGGCATCATTGATTATTCAGCCATCATTCTTTGGGTGCTGGAGAGCGCAGAACTTGCAGCAGCTGCTATATCAGCAGGTTCAGCAACAGCTGCTGGAGTTGGTGCAGGAACCGTGGGTGCTTTGGGAGCAATAGCATTGGGAATGACAAGTCCTGCTGCAATGGCGGGAATAACTGCTGCTGCAGCAGGTGCTGCACTGGCAAGTGGCATTGCTGCAGAGAATATGATGAATAAAGGTGCACCTCAAGCTGCTGATAACCTGGGAGAAGATTTTTACAAAGTTTTACTGGAAGAAGAACCCTTCAAGTCAACAACGGTAAGCATGAGAACGCCAGAGGTTCTGGAGTTAACTATGGGTTCATGACTTTTATGTTGATGTTAGCTCTGTCTAGGTATGAGCACCTCTTTTCCATCATTCAGAATGAATCTTTTTAAGGTTATCTCATTAATAGTAAAGGCCAATGCGGAGCAGAGCTAGGCTGGTTAGCTAGTCATTTATACAATTAGATTCTATTGTATTTGTAGGCTGTAACCAATCATAGAAAATAAGATGGCTATGTCCCTACATAACTCATTTGGGATTTTTTTTTTCATAACCTAAGCCAAATACAGGTCAGTAAATTCTTCTCTTATCTCCATATTGAAAAGAAAAAACAAACATTTGTGAGTTGATTTATGGTTTCAGGTGAAATCAATACTTAAATCATATCGATGGGCACCTTTTGTTCCAGTTGCAAGAGATAGCGCTATGTTGACTGTCTTGTTACTTCTCTCAAAGTATAGGCTGAGGAATGTACCTGTCATAGAACCAGATAAACCTGACATGGTGAACTTCATTACTCAGTCTGCAGTTATCCAAGGTCTTGAGAGATGCAAAGGCAGAGATTGGTTTGACTGCATTGCAGAAAAGTGTATATCTGATCTTGGACTTCCATTTATGTCTACAGCTGAGGCAAGGATTGGTGTCTTATATTTTCAGTTTCCCTTGGCTGTAAGGTTTAAAAACATAATTTTTCTTCCTGTCCAGGTTATTAGCATTCAGAGCAATGAGTTGATTCTTGAAGCTTTCAAGCAAATGAGGGATAATAAAATCGGTGGACTTCCTGTAGTAGAGGGGCCAAGGAAGAAAATTGTTGGAAACGTGAGCATACGAGACATCAGATACTTGCTGCTAAGTCCTGAGATCACAAATTTTAGGTACAATAAAGTAAAAATTCTCGCATTTTCGGTAAAACAAAAGATAATAAAACAAATTAGAACAAATTAAAAAAATAAATAAAATTAATCACGGGTTATTGCTTAATACGCACATGAGTTGAGTATGTGTATGAGGTGATGTTTTAATTTTTTAAAAGTACGAAAACAAACAACACGGGCATCTTAGGTTATCATTACACAGGCTTGCACAAGGGAACTAATGACTTAACTGAAATGTTCTACTCGCTGCTACTCTGTTTTGAATTCCAGGCAACTGACTGTGATGGATTTCCTGAAAAGAATTGTCTCTTCGTCCCTGCAAACTGGGAACGCTAGGCACCAGCCTATAACATGCAAGCCTGACTCGACACTGCAGAGTGTGATCCATACTCTTGCTTCTCAGTCTATTCACAGGATTCATGTGGTAGATGGACAGGATGAATTAGTTGGAGTCATTACACTGAGAGATGTTATCTCTTGTTTTGTAACCGAACCTCCTTACCATTTTGATGATTACTATGGATTTGCAGTGAAGGAAATTTTTATTCAGTGATTTTTGTGGAAGTTAAAATACGGTGGAGATACTCCAAGTGTAACAAACTCTTATATTATCTGAAAGAACATTTTATTTAAATTTTTTATTTCGATGCAACTTCTGTCATGCTAAGGCCAGAGAGTTTGTCCGATCCCTTATCCGTTATCATCCCTCTTACCCTTTCTACTTCCTTCCATCTTCCTAGCCCGGCATATATATTAGACAAGATCACCAGAGGAGTTGGATTTTCTGGTTCTATATCTAGAAGCCTCATGGCCATTTCTTCCCCAAGACTTGAATCTAGGTAACACCTACAAGCACCGAGCAAAGAAGCTAAAACAGATGCAGGAGGCTCTGCTAATTCCTGCACCAGACCTCGAGCTTCACCCAACTTACCAAACCGACCTAAAAGATCAACAATGCAACCAAAATGCTCAGGCTTTGGCTGCAAGCCATAGTCTCTTATCATCATTCTAAAAACTGTCAACCCTCTATCAACCTGACCTGTGTGGCTGCAAGCAGATAAAACACAAACAAATGTAGCACTGTTTGGTCGAACGCTTTCTTCCAGCATTTTATTAAAGATTTCAAAGGCAGATTCATGGTCTCCATTTCTCCCATACCCCCCTATCATTGCATTCCAAAATGCAGGATCATCTGGTTTTGTATCAAACTGATTAAAAACTTCTCGTGCCCAAGATGCATGCCCGCATTTCATATACATGTCAACCAGAGCAGTTGCCAAAAAATCATCCCTATTGATATCAGTTCTTAAAGCAAACCCATGTATTTCTTTTCCATGCCGTAACATAGATGAATCTGCACACGTTGACAAAATGGTAGTAACAATTTTCAAACACGGAGCCACACCAACAGACTGCATTTCCCTAAAGTACTTAAAAGCTTCCCCACACACCCCTTGTTGTGCAAAGCCGTTAATCATGGAATTCCAAGTAGCTGAATCAGGCTTCAACTCTTCAGATTCCAGCCGTCGAAACATATCAACAGCTCTCTCACTCTCTTTATTTAACATCATTCCAGCAACCATGGAGTTCCATGTGATCAAGTTCCTACTGTCCCCTTCCGCCCCCGTGAAAACGTCATAAGCAGAATGCCAAAAACCACACTTTGAATACATATCGACAAGTGCAGTCACCACCATAACCCCATTATCCACTTCAAGTTTCACTATAAGCCCATGAACCTGCATCCCTAAGCGAACACTTTGTAGACTACCACATGCAGAAAGAACAGACACCAACGTCACTGAATTGAGTTTGCAGTCCAAACGCACCTCTCTCATCATTTCCCTAAACACATCCAACACCAAATGAAGAACTCCATTCCGCAACAAACCAGTAATAAAAGCATTGTAACTCACTACACTCTTCACAGGCAACTCCTCAAATACCTTAGTCGCAGAAACTAACACTTCACACCTGGAATACGCAGTGACAAGCGAGGTGGCAACATAGACATCAAATTCAACTCCTAACTTCAACGCGCAGCAATGCACCAGTGCAACATGGTCTACACCTACATGAGGAACACCAAGCATGCACGCAATGGTGACCGAGTTGGGCCTCAAGGGGCCCAACCCAATTCGCTGGAACACCCGGATAGCTTCTCCGCTACGCCCATTTAGCGAGAAACCCGAAAGGGCTGCATTGAGAGAGGCAACGTTTGGTTGGGACATTTCGTCAAACATCTTGAGTGCGTCAGGAAAATGGCGAGGGGTCGCAGAATAGGCTGCGGTCAGGGCGGAGGTAGCATAAGGGTCGGCATCGAAACCGGTTTTGAGGAGATGGGCGTGGAGGGTTTGGGTGTGGGAAGGTAAACGAAGTTTGGCGCATGCTTTGAAGAGAGTGGGGAAGGTGAAGGAATGAAGGGTAGGGGAAGAAGAAGAGTGGAGGTGGGAGAAGATGGAAAGTGCTTCTTTGTAGAATCCATCTGCAACGAGTTTTCTGAGTGATATGTGATCTCTCCTCATCGAGTGTTAGTCTCTTGCTTTGCGTCTTCTACATGTTTGTGTTAATGTCAACCGCTGAGACTACCCAGAGCATCTTGCCACATAAGTGAGACTTTATGGAGGGAAACTTATCTTTCTTTTATTTTCTGCTATTATATATGGTTTCTTCATTTCTACAACTTCTTTTAAAATTCATTCTGGTAAATTCTTTTGACAATACCCCTTTTGTATAAATTTTCTCAATCACTCAAAAAAAAATATAATTTTTCCCACTAAAGTAGTACAAATTTCTCACATAAAAAAATTGTTAGATTTGTCATCGTTTAAGTTAAGATTAAAAAATGTATTTTTATATTAAATTTTGTTTTTTTTAATGGGATGCCGTTCGTTATTTCTAGTAAATTATGGAGGCATTTTTTAGATTTCGAACATTCCTAAATCCATTAAATATTCTAGAAAAAGCATTACCATATGAGATTGGACCAATAGCTTAGCAACTTGTTCATCTTTGGTATCTCTAATGCCCATTCTTAAATATATCTCTTATAATATTATTGTTGTCACGTATTGCTGCATGCACTGCCGAATGAATTTTTGTTCGGCGCCAATGTAATTCACCCAAAAAGTAGATTCCCACGAGATCAATTAGTATCAAAGATATATTCTTATATTCTCTATTGCATGAAACAGGAACAGAAGACAAATCTATAGATTCTTGGATCTGCTTGTATCTTTCATTGCCGTCCACATACGAGCTATGATTTTGATGCATTGGGATCTTCAACTTTGCAAAAGGAATCTAACTGCAAGTTTTTTTTTTATCCTGGTTATTAAACTTCAACTCAGTGAAATATAGAAAACTGTTTAACGTGATGATTGCAACATTTACATAACTTGAATTCGAACATAAACGTTTATTAGAAGCATGATTCGACCAACTCCTTCATACCATGATGTCTAGTGGTTAGTAGTTACGCACGCATGCAGATTTCTATTTCCATACAAACAAATGAGACATGGCGCCTACATATATACACACATGAAAGCCTTCACTTGTGAGTTGAAAAAGTTGCCATTTGTACCACAATTTACACTAGCAAGAAAGCGACACACACACACAAACAAATGTTTAATTTTCATATATCATGTACGAATAAATAATATTATTAATGATGATGATGGTAATAAGAAGGAGAAGAATCTCTTTCTCTCACAGATAAGCATGGAAGCGCTTTCAAATGATTAAACCAAATACCCTTTTCACGTTCACCTCTTTTTTTCAACCCCTTCCATCTTTCCCTTTCTCCTGGGACTGCGCCTTCAATCACAAACCACAAGTCTCCCTTTTAGGTTCTTCTTGCTCTTTTCTTTGCCCCATATTAGCTTAAAAAATTGTTCTTGATGTTATAGGAAGGCTTGTTAATGAAAGTGATACCCATTTTTCTTTGCAGTTTGGTTGGTTACTATTTAGTTTTTACTAATCCTGCCTTGGAAAGTTATCATGAGAGAAGTGGAAGAGTTATGATCTGCTGAGGATTTGGCTTGTGTTTGTGAGAAAACAAGTTTGTGGGTATTAGAATTAGAGACCTTAGACGTGTTGTTTTTTTGTGCTGTGTAGGCATGAATTTGCTTCCCCCACTTTCTGGCTTTGACTTTGTCGGTGAAAAGTTTCCAGCTTTTAACTTGGTGATGCATACAGGGTAGTTTGTTTCTCAGTTAGAAAACACTTCCTCTGTAGGAATTGGACTTTCATCTTACATAACTCTTGAAATTGTGAAACTTGATCACTATGTATCATTACGGTAGGGTTTGGTTGTTGTGAATCCTTGCAAAACCAAGTTTATCTCTCATTGTATTGTGCTTTTGTTTCCTTTAAACTTTTCATGCGTAGTGGAACAACTTGTAGATTTCTATTTTCTTCAATCAGTTGCTTCCTGATGCTGCTCTTGTTTCTCTATGCACAATGACTTGTCAATTGCTTATTACCACTGCTTGTGTTGAACTTGATTGAAATATAGATTGTGGCTTGTGAGCATGTCGACTCCTGCAAGAAAGAGGCTCATGAGGGATTTTAAAAGAGTGCAACAAGATCCTCCAGCTGGCATCAGTGGGGCTCCCCATGAGAATAATATTATGCTTTGGAATGCAGTTATATTTGGGTATGTTAAGACTCCTCAAGGGTTTGTTCCTTTTTCTGGTTTTGGATTGTGGTCTAATTATGCTTTCCTTCTTGTTTCTCTAGACCAGATGACACCCCTTGGGATGGAGGTACATCTTCAACCTTAATTACTCACAGAAAACTTTATATTGCTTTTGATGTTCATTGGTTAAGATTAACAAACTTCCCAAAATATGATTAATCCTGCTGCATATGTGACTGAAGTTTCACAAACTATGAATATCAGTTGTGATTTAGTTTGGTTACACCAGCTCAGTGAGTCTTTTTTATCTGATCTAATTTCTTGCCTTTCAGGAACATTTAAGTTAACACTTCAGTTCACAGAGGAATATCCTAATAAACCACCTGTGGTGCGCTTTGTTTCTCAAATGTTTCATCCAAACAGTGAGTAGGAAACTAGAACTTGTTTTCTTGTTTCTCTTTTTGAGCCAACGTATACTGAACCCTGCAGTTACAATGGAGTTGAAATGACAAACACTTGAACATGGATAAGATATTTACTTAAATTAGCTTTACATAATTGTTCCAAGTGGTTGTGTTTGTTCTTCACAAATATTTTGTCAAGAGTTTGCCTTTTTATTTTCAATGGATCAGTGAATATGTAAGGAAACAAGTAGTATTTTCTGTTAACTTCAGTAGTTTCCAGTTCTGATCTCCTTTCCCTTGTCAATTTTAGTTTATGCAGATGGAAGCATATGTTTGGACATTTTGCAAAATCAATGGAGTCCAATTTATGATGTAGCTGCAATACTTACCTCAATTCAGGTCAAAATGATTCTCTACTTTTAAGACTATCTATGTTAAGATTGATTTGATTGTATCCATCCCCAAACCTGCACCTTTCTTCTAATATCAGTGATTTATTTGAGTCGTTGTAATACTGGAAAGACTATTTATCTGTCAGTTTAGGTCTTACAGTTATGTATTTTTTCCATTTATCTCTTTTCTTCTTGTAATTAAGAATATTAGAAGTGGAAAAGGTTCAATTGCAACTAACTATATAGTAATCACAGATTTTTTTTTTCTTCTTGACAAGAAAATTGTTGTAGTTGGCTTGCTTGTAGAAAACAAAATAGTCCTTTTCATAAATTTCCATTCTTCCCTTATGCAAGAGAATTATTGCATTTTTCTTAGTGGTATCACTGTTTTCTTTATGATAAGATAATAAAAAGAGGTTTAAATATCCTCCAAAAGCTAAGTAAACAACAAAAACACTTGACAAAAGCTAAGTAACAAGAAAAACACTTGACAAAAGCTAAGTAAACAAGAAAAACACTTGACTAATTAGTAAGCGTTCCTATCATACCCAATAGTTCCACATTATTTAAGAATAATTTAAATACTACTTTCACCCTCCGAGTATTAATGTTCTGATCCTAAATCTATCAAATAACATTATTAGAGTCAATCATCATACATTCAAAGTATTGTCTATTTTGAAGACTAAAACTTCGTCACGGTTTTGTCCTTAAAAGACGTTTTTTTTTATGGGTTATTATTGGGTGTCGTAAGAACAATTAGAAGAATGTAAGTGTTGTATGTGCTTTATCTCTTAATACTTAATGCCAAGTTGATTTTCTTGTTGCAGTCTTTGCTTTGTGATCCAAACCCAAACTCTCCAGCAAATTCAGAAGCTGCAAGGATGTTTAGTGAAAACAAACGTGAATACAACAGAAGAGTACGAGATATTGTTGAGCAGAGTTGGAGTGCTGATTAATTGATTATCTTGGGCCTTCTGTTGCTGTTAAAAGGTTGTTGAAGGGTCTGATTGAATAACCATTTATGTACTTAAAAGAACAGTTGTGTTTTTTAGCCCTTGGTAATGTTTTTCTTCAAACTTATATGAATGGATGTTCCACCTATGATCTCTATGTTGTGCAGAATCATGTTTTGTTCAATACTTCTCAATTTGTTTCATCATTATAATCAAGTTTATGATGTAGGATAACTTGGTAACATATGTTGGACCATGATCTAAGCAAAAACCTTTACATAAATGTTTAAGGGAGCAGGGAATTGATTGTAGGAACCTAAACAAAAGTTTGATACGGACACTTCAACTATATTAGAAAACAAAAAGTTATTTTATTGATAAATCATCATACCTACCTGTAACTATCAAACTCTTTAAAATAAGAAATTAAAAATATGCTAAAAATGAATACAAGATTTTAAAGATATTTTTTCCTAATTGTCTTTATAATTAGTTATATACAATATTCTTCCCCATATTATTAATTGTATTACAAGATTATAGAATCTACCTTGGGAAAATTTCATAGTGAAAATGTTCATTTTTTGAAGTCTTCTAAGACATGGATTGTAATTTTATTTTGAGACAATTGATATTTTATTTTCAGATTTTATTTTTATTTTTGATCCATGGTTAAATACTGAGCATCTCTTGTTCTCCACCTCTCATGATATATATATTTTTCGCTTTTGGTTAAGCTCCTCGCGGTTTTGTTTTTGGTACCATGATAACAGTTGAAATGCCGTTATTTTTATACTTAAATTTGACACTAATCACACCTTTTATGACTTAGAAACTAGCTTAAAATCATACTTTTTGCTTCTTAAGTTAGAGAATAAGAGAGTTGAAGGTAGTATTACTGGTATTATGTTTGGTTTTCCTTGTTTTGGCAGGAATTAACATGAATTGGATGAAAGAAGTTGAAGTAGTAAAGAGTTGGACTCAAGAGAAGAAGGAAAAGTGCTTAAAAGAAGAATCGCAGCTAGCATTACTTTGGCGCTGAGCGCCAGCTTTGTTGAGGAGTTCTTTGGACGACGCTTAAGCGCCAACGCTGAGGGGAAAATCAAGTGTCGCAGCTATCGCTGAGCGTCAGTCTCTTCAGTGAGTTCACTGCCACAAGCTTGGGCGTCAACGCTGAACGTTATTATGAAGAAGTCGCAATCACCACTGAGCGGTATTCCAGCGCTGAGCGTCATTTTCGTGGGCCTGGGCCAATTTTTCTGTTATTTTTAGAATGTATATAAGGTTTTAGTCGACCTAGAGTGTCTATCTTTTGACAAAAAGAGGTGCAGAAACACTCTATTCACCCCTCGGAGGCAGATTTTGGATGCGGAAGCTCCAATCTACAATTTCTAGGGTTATATATTTCATTCTTTTCATTATTTTCATTTAGTTTCACCATGTCTATGGTGAACTAAACCTCCATTGTTGTTGGGGAAACAATGTAATCCTTTGAAACTCTCATGTATTGAATTGATTCGTTATAATATATGCTTTACTTTATTAATTGTTAGGGTTTTTCCTCTACACTATATGCGTGCTTTGTTTAACTCATTCAATTGCATGATCATTGATTTTGTCGATATGGACACATATGGGGAAATTTAGACTTGGGGAATTTCTCTCGGGAGCAATATTACCTAGACATAGGGATAGGAAGACCGATTGCCTTTAAGTTTCTGTGCGAATGTAATGCATGATTAATTGCTAGGGAAACAAGACATTGTAAACTAGTAATTAGGTGTAGGCTCTCTTCACCAAGACATCGGGTTTAGGGTAAATTAGAAAGTGGCATTGACATTAATAAGGAGTTGAATTCATAAATACATGAGAGTGGATAGGATAAAGTCGGAAACCCCAACAACATAATTCATCCATATATCATTCACTTGCGTATTCTTTTGGTTAATTGATCAACAACTGCATTCATGTTTATTTTCTGTTTTGCATTATAAACATTGATTTCCGTTTCTCAAGTCTTAAATAATTAACAAATCACATGACTGACTATGCCAATGAGTCTCTACGGAAAACGATACTTGGTCTTACCATTTATATTACTTGATACGATTCAGTACACTTGTCGGAGTCTTAACAAGTTTTTGGCGTCGTTGTCGGGGACTCGTGGTTTAACTATTCTATTAGTGTGATTATTGATTAACTTCGACTTGATTTTTATTTTTGTTTTTGTTTTAAAAAAGTGCTTTCTAGGGTTTTTTTTTTTTTTGCGTAGGCAGGATACAATTTGGACTAGGAGGAAGGAAAATCTAGAACCTCTTCTTGAAGGATTGAATGAAAGTAGAAGAAGAGGAAGGTACGAACATCTAGAGAATTATTTCCTCCTCTGGAGACACTTTTGCAACCCTCATCACAAGGATATGACCAGAGCACTGAAGAGATGGCTGGAGAGAACAATGGTAGACGCACTCTGGCAGATTTCACCACTATTGTTGGCCCTCATCACTTTAATAGCATTGCAAGGCTGAGGGTCAATGCTGCAAACATGGAGGTGAAACCGACGTTGATAAATTGGTGAAGAGCAACCAATTTAATGGATTATCTCATGAAAATCCATATGAACATCTGACCACATTCAACGAGATTTGCAACATTGTGAAGATCAATAGTGTACCGGATGAAGCGAGAAAGCTTAGTTTGTTCCCTTTCTCATTGGGAAGCAATGCTAAGCTATGGTTGAACTCTTTCCCTGAGGATAACTTTACTAGTTAGGAAGCTCTGGTGTCAAATTTTCTGAACAAGCACTTCCCACAGTAAAAAATCAACAAAGGTAAACATGAAATTTCTTCTTTCAGGCAAGGCATGGAAGAATCTCTAGGTCAAGCATGGGACAAATATAAAAGCTTGCTAAGAAAGACGCCCACACATGGCTTTGATGAAGCAACAATAGTCCTTTTGTTCCTTGGAGGTCTTGGCTCTCAAACTAAGCTTATGCTAGATGCCTCAACTGGAGGTAACATCAAGTGTAAGACTCCAGAGGAAGCCTTTGAATTGATAGAGAATATAGCTACTAATGATAATGAGATGCAAGGTGAAAGCAGAGATCTACTTCATCAGAAAGAGGCTTTCCAATTACAATCTTAGGATATCTTGCTTGAGCCGCATAAGATTATCACTCAACAGTTGGAAGAAGTGATACATAAACTTTCTCTATTGCCACAAGAAATACAGAATGTTTCACTAGTTCAATGGCAGCAACAAACCACTCCACCTAAGAAGACCACGAAGCTTGAAGAAATTTTCCAGCAAACCATGAAGATGAGCCTATCTTATGGTAAAAGCATGGAGGATGCGTTCAAAAGAATGGAGACGCATATTGGGCATTTGGTTAACAAGATGAAGGGGTGTGAGAGGAATGTGAGAGGCAATCCAAGGGAAGAATGTAAGACCATTGTCACTAGAAGTGTTAAAGTGTTAGATGAGAGAAAAATTGAGAGAAAAGAGAAAGAAAATTTGAGTGAGGAGGAAGAAAGTGAGAAGAGAGAAAAAGAGAGAATTGAGGGAGAAAAAAAAGAAAGAATAGGTAGATGAAAGGAAAAAAGAAAAAGATATTGAAAAACCCCTTCCTTATCTAAAAATGTATTCAAGGAAGGAGAAAGAAAAACAGCTTGAACGGTTCATGAAAATCTTTAAGAAACTGGAGATCACCATACCTTTTTCTGAGGCACTGCATCAAATGCCTTCATATGCAAAGGTTTTGATGGATCTTCTCACGAAGAAAAGAAAGTACATTGAGAAGGAGACCATTGAAGAGCAAGGAAATTCCAGTGGAATCATATAAAAGTTGTTACCTTCTAAGCTTCAAGATCCAGGAAGCTTCACCATTCCATGTACCATAGGAGATTTGGAAGTTGGAAGAGTTTTGATTGATTTGGGAGCTAGCATTAATCTAATTCCGCTTTCCATGTTCAAAAGGATTGAAGGCTTGGAGCTCAAGCCTACTAGAATGACGCTTCAACTAGCGAACAAGTCTCTTAAATATCCTTATGGGATGGTTGAAGATGTGTTGGTAAAAGTGGACAAATTCTTATTTCCAGTAGATTTTGTCATAATGGAGATGGAGGAGAATGGAGATGTACCTCTCATTCTAGGGAGACCATTCATGAAGACAGTTAGAGTCTTAATTGATGTGGAAAATGGCAAGCTTAAAGTAAGGGTGCAAGATGAAGAAGTGAACTTTGACGTGTTCAAGGCCATGACACGCCCTAAGGATGATAAACCATGTTTCCAAGTTGACATAATTGATGAAGTTTGTATGATGAAAGGAAAGAAGGTGTGTGATGCTTCTCCTCTAGGGAGAACTTTCATTAATGAATGTGAAGATTTGAATGAAGAGGAAGAGAAATTAATTGATGAGTGTTTGACGGATTTGGAGGCATTAAAAGAAATCCCAATGGATGAGGCTAGCTTTGAGAAGATTGATACCAAGGAGGAAGTCAAAGAAAAAAAGCTTGAGTTAAAGGTGTTGCCATCACATTTGAAGTATGTGTTCCTAGAAGAAGATGGAGGGAAGCCAGATATCATTAGTAACTCTTTGTCTTCTAAAGAAGAAGAAATGTTGGTAGAAGTCTTGAAGGCCAACAAAGGAGATATTGGGTGGTCAATCTCAGATCTTAAAGGTATAAGCCCAACTTACTGCATGCATAGAATATTTATGGAGAATGATTATAGACCAGTGGCTTAACCACAAAGGAGGTTAAATCTTGTGATGAAGGAGGTGGTTAGAAAAGAAGTATTGAAGCTCTTGGAGGCTGGCATTATATATCCAATTTCTGGTAATGAATGAGTAAGTCCAGTACAGGTAGTGCCAAAGAAAGGAGGGATGACAATAATTCATAATGAAAAGAATGAGCTCATTTCTACAAGAACAGTTACTAGGTGGCAAATGTGAATTGACTATAGGAAGTTGAATACAACCACTAGGAAGGACCATTTTCCCCTTCCTTTTATGGATCAGATGCTAGAAAGATTGACTGGGCAAGCTTTTTATTGTTTTCTGGATGGATATTCTGGATACAATCAAATTGTGGTAGACCCAAAAGACCAGGAGAAGATGACATTTACATGTCCATTTGGTGTATTTGCTTATAGAAAAATTCCATTCGGGTTATGCAATGCCCCAACAACGTTTCAAAGGTGTATGAAGGCCATCTTTTTAGATCTCATAGAGAAGTGTATAGAAGTCTTCATGGATGATTTTTTGGTGTTTGAAGATTCCTTTCAGAAGTGTATGGCAAACCTGGATATTGTGCTCAAAAGATGCGTCCAAACAAACTTTGTGCTTAATTGGGAAAAATGTCATTTTATGGTAACTAAGGGAATTGTCTTGGGCCATAAGATCTCTACCAGGGGGACTGAAGTGGACGTGAAGGTCATTGAAAAACCTTCCACCACCAACAAATGTGAAAGGAATCAGGAGTTTCTTGGGCCATGTTGGGTTCTACAAAAGATTTATTAAAGACTTCTCAAAGATTGCTAAACATTTGAGTAACTTGCTTGTTAAGGACACACCTTTTGTGATGAGTGACAAATGTTTGCAGGCTTTTGATAATTTGAAGAACAGATTGGTTTCAGCCCCAGTGATTGTAGCTCCAGATTGGACTCAAAATTTTGAATTAATGTGTGATGCCAATGATTATGCTATAGGTGTTATGCTTGGCCAGAGAAGGGAGAAGGTATTTCACACTATATAATATGCTAGCAAAGTCTTGAATGAAGCTTATAGTCTATGCCTTGGAGAAGTTTAGACCTTACCTTATTGGGTCTAAAGTGATTATCTACATCGATCATGCAGCTATAAAGTATTTGTTGACAAAGCCGGATTCAAAGCCACGATTGATTAGATGGTTGCTCTTGCTACAAGAGTTTTATGTGGAAATCCATGATAAAAAGGGGAGTGAAAATTTGATTGCCGACCATTTATCTCGGTTTGTCAATGATGAAGTCACAAGTAAGGAAAAAGAAATCTGGGAGTCTTTTTCAGATGAGACACTCTTGTATTTTCAACAAAGGCCATGGTTTGCTGATATGACTAATTTTAAAGTCGTAAGAGTAATCCCCGAAGAGTTGAATTGGCAACAAAAGAAGAAGTTTTTGCATGATGCCAAATAGTTTATATGGGACGATCCTTACTTGTTCAAGATCGAAGCAGATACTCTTTTAAGGCGATGTGTAACAAAAGAGGAAGCAGAAGGAATTCTCTGGCATTGTCATGATTCAACTTATGGGGGTCATTTTAATGGAGAAATTGCTGCAAAGATTCTCCAATCAGGATTTTATTGACCTACCTTGTGTAAAGATGCTCATAATCACGCTAGAAATTGTGACAAATGCCAAAGGATTGGGGCTATTTCAAGATGTCATGACATGCCATTACAAGGCATTTTAGAGGTTGAAGTCTTTGATTGTTGGGGCATTGATTTTGTTGGACCCTTTCCACCATCTTTCAACAATGAATATATATTGGTGGCAGTGGATTATGTGAGTAAATGGGTGGAAGCTCTGGCATGCCCCAAGAATGATGTTAGCATTGTGATTAAATTCTTGAAAAGGCAAATTTTCTCACGTTTTGGAACTCCCAAGGTACTCATTAGTGATGGAGGATCTCATTTTTGTAACTCTCAGCTTGCGAAGGTTCTCAAACATTATGGTGTGAGACATAAGGTGGCTGCACCTTATCATCCACAGACAAATGGCCAAGGTGAAGTGTCCAACAGAGAGATAAAGAGGATCTTGGAGAAAACAATTGCTTCATCACAAAAGGATTGGTCATAGAAATTGGATGATGCTCACAAAACTAAAGTGTTTGATTATATGTTTGATTATCTTTGATTGCTTACAAAGGGGTAATATGCCTGATTTGTGATTGCTTGATAATGCTTTATCAGAGTAAAGGTTCTTTACAAAGCTGAATTATTTCTTTTACTTGCTTTATACTCTGAAAACTACTCTGATACACTGGAAAGATCATTTAATCACTTGAACTTACTGATAGCTTGATTTGGAGTGATTACTTGACTGGTTTATTGTGTTGTTTATGTATAAACATGGTTGTATATTAATCATGGTTTTGCATAATCAAAAAAGGGGGAGATTGTTGAGATTGTTGATAAGGGAAGCATTGGTTTAACTATATACCTTAATCTCACAATGCTTTATTTACTCTGGTTTTTGATGATGACAACACATTATTAATAACACATGTATTGTTGATGTGTTACATGTTCTGTTGCTTATTGATTGATATATTATTGAACATGTTTTGTGTTGATCTTGATATATGAATGCATATTCACTGTTCTGATATATGTTACATCTGTTGTGATTGCATTCCATATGTTTTGGAAAAGGAAAACCACAAGCACTTTGATGAACTTATATTGTGTGACAAATCTGCAAGTCCTAAGTCGACTTCATCATTAATTGAATTGATTAAGACTAAAGACTTTGCACAGATTTTCAAATATAGTGTTATGTGAGATTTTACATTGAAAAGAATTTCAATATGTGCAGATGTGTCAAAGTTGGCTGTGTGCGCTTTGCATTCGACTTTGTTAGTTGTTTGATTTGAAATTTTGTTATGCTTGTGAATAGTAACAACTATATTTTTAAAAGTTAGTTAAGCATTGAATGAGGTCAAATGTATTGAATGTGGAAATAATTTGTTTGACTTGACTGCTACTAGTTTGACGTAATGTTATAATTGTCAGGGGACAGTCGACTCTATTAATAGCTTAGTGACTACAAGAGCATCTGATTTATGGAAATCTATAAATAGACGAGACTTGAGTTATTCAGAGAACTTTTGGAAGAACTGACATTTTCATGCTCTGTTTGAGATTGTTTCTCTGTGATTTAGTGCTCCAAGAACTCATCAAGAAGACCGTGGAGATCATTCTTTGAAGAGGTTCTGAAGGAGAATTCTGTTATGCTCACTGCTTTGAAAAGTAACTGTTGTGATTACAAGGGGTAGACTCATGGAGTCTGGACACTTTGAGGATTGTTCAAAGTGGGTTAAAGATTGCAGGAGAGGGGATTCTTGCTGCAGATCTTTGTTGTTTGTATTGCCTATATTTTGGTTAGAGGGTTAGAGAGGTGTTTTATATTTTTGACGTGGAGGTCTCTATAAAAGCCTTGTTGTAAAAACATTGACCAATATAATGCATTTCCTCCCTGGGATTGGAAGGACACTGGATGTAGGCATTGAGGTCGAACCAGTATAAAAACATGCATTTGAATTCTCTCTCCTTACACTTTTACATTCAGTCGACTTCATTGATTTCGTAGTCTACTTAGTAATTCCGCTACACTTAAATTTTTCATTACTTGCGATTCAAGAAATTGTGCAAAGGTTTCTATTCTATGAAAAAGATTTTAAAAAGACTCTGATTTTGAAACCTCACCAATTCACCCCCCCCTTCTTGGTGTTGAAACTGAGCCAACCTATTTTCTAACAATTGACACCAGAGCTGGTTTTCATAAGATATTTGAAAAACTAGTCGACTTCTGTTTTTATTGAATTGACTATATACCTAGGGATGCCTTCCAGTTTTCAAACTTTTGGTTAAGGTGCATGATAATGGTTCAAAAATCGTTATTTTCATACTCAAATTGGACATTAAACACACCCTTTATGACTTAGAATTAGCTTGAAATCATGCAATTTGCTTAAGTTAGAGAATAAGATAGTCAAAGTTGGTTTTCTTAGTTTTATGCTTGGTTTTCCCATGATTTGGCAAGATTTATCAGGAACTGAATGAAGGAAATTGAAGAAGACAAGAGTTGCACTTAAGAGAAGGTAGAAAAGTGAACAAAAGAAGAGTCGCAGCTACCGCCGGGCGGTGTACTTTCTAGAGAACTTTCTGCTAGACGCTCAAGCGCCACCGCTGAGGGATGAATTGGAGTGTCGACCATACCGCCGGGCGGTGAAGCAACTGTCGGGCGGTGGAATCTTCAGGGAATTCTCTGGCCAACACTCAGGTGGCAACGCTGAGGGGTGATACCAAGTGTCGAACATACCGCCGGGCGGGAAGCCATCGCTTGGCGGTGGACTATTGGGCCTGGACCAGTTTTTGCTTCGATTTAAGGAATTATAATTTGGACAACCTAGATGGTCTATCTTTTGACAAAAAAGACGCAGAAACACTCTCTTCACTTCTTGGAGGCAGATTTTGGATGCGGAAGCTCCAACTTTTCAATTCCAGGGTTATCTTTTCATACTTTTCATTCTTTTCATCTAGTTTCACCATGATTATGGTGTACTACACCCCTTTGTTGTTGGGGGAAAACGATGTAATCCTATTGAAACTCTTATATATAGAAATTCTTGCTTTATTCATATGCTTTGTTTTATCAATTGTTAGGTTTTTCCTGCATTATATTTGCAGGCTTTGTTTAAGACATTATTCAATAGCATAATCTTTGATTCTATATACATGGTTACGTGTGGGTAGGTCTAAACATGAGGGAATTCTCTTGGTAGAAATATTACCTAGACATAGGGATAAGAGGACTGATTGCCTTAAGCTTCTGTGCGAATTATGTAATGCATGATTAATTGCTAGGTATACTAGATATAGTAAACTAGTAATTAGGAGTAGGCTCTATTCACCAAGATATTGGAATTAGGGGAATTTAGAAAGTGGCACTAACATTGATAAAGAAGTAGAATTAAGTATAATTTCTAAATGTATGAGAGTGGATTAGAATGAAATCATCCCAACAACATCATTCATCCATATAGTTCAACTATCAATTGATCAATCTTTGTATGCATATTTATTTTCTGCCTTGCATCTAAAACCCTAATTTTCGTTCTCTCAAGTCTTAAAAGATCAAGATATCACATGAACATTTAGGCCTAAGAGTCTCTAGGGAAACGATATTCAGACTTACCGTTTAATTATTACTTGATACGATTCGGTACACTTGCCGGACTCCTTAACAAGTTTTTGGCGCCGTTGCCGGAAACTCATGGTTTAACTATTCTAGTAGTGTGATTATTGATTGATTTTGACTTGATTTTTGTTTTTTTTTTGTTTTTAGGGTTTTGTTTCTTGTGTATGCAGGATACAATTCATAATAGGAGCAAGAAAAATCAACAACCTCTTCTTAAAGGTTTGAGTGCAATTCGAAGGAGAGGGAAGGTTTGAAGATCATCTAAAGAATTATTCCCCTCTGCTGAGAGACTGTTGCAACCCTCACCAGAAGCATCCAACCAGAGCACATAAGAGATGGCTGAGGAGGAAGCTCTTGTTAGACGTACTCTGGAGGATGCAACTAATGTGGTTGACCCTCAACACTTTAACAGCATTGCAAGGCCGATGGTCAATGCATTGAACATGGAAGTCAAATCGGCGTTGATACACTTGGTGCAAAGCAACCAGTTTAATGGACTGTCACACGAAAGTCCATATGATCATCTCACCACATTCAATGAGATCTGTAACACGGTGAAGATCAACGGAGTACCAGATTGAGCAATTAAGCTTAGCTTGTTTCCTTTCTCATTGGGAGGCAATGCTAAACTGTGGCTAAATTCTTTTCCGGAGGATAACTTTACAACCTGCGAGGCTGTGGTGGCAAAGTTTCTGAATAAATATTTTCCACAGTCTAAAATCAACAAAGGTAAGATGAAAATTTCTTCTTTCAGGCAAGGCATGGAGGAAACCCTAGGCCAGGCGTGGGACAGATTTAAAAGCTTGTTGAGGAAGACGCCTGTGCATGGTTTTGATGATACGGCTGTAGTTCTCACATTCCTTGGAGGTCTTGGCACTCAGTCAAAGCTTATGCTAGATGCCTCAGCTGGAGGTAATATCAAGAGAAAGACTGTTGAGGAAGCATATGAGTTGATAGAAAGCATGGCAGCTAATGAGAAAGAAACTCAGAGTGAAAGGGTGTGCCACTTCAAAAAAAGGGAGTTCTTCAATTGCCTACTGAAGATGCCTTGCTTGCACAAAATAAGCTTCTAACTCAACAATTAGAGAATCTGGCAAGGACTATTGCTCAACTGCCTAAGAAGTTAAAGAATGTTTCTTAAGTACAATAGCAACTTTGTGATCGTTGTGGTGGTGACCACATCAATGGTCAATGTGCTTTTCCAGAGGAGGCCCAAGAAGAAGCAAATTACATGGACAATCAGTTCCAATACCGCCAGGGAATTTCAATCAAGGTAATTACAACCAAGGTTGGAAAAATCACCCAAGCATTGGGCAAAGCCAGAATAATCAAACTGGACAAGCTGGAGGCCAATTCAACAAGCCACAACAGCCATCACCACTATGGCAACAGGTATTTGCTTTGACTGAAAATGTTAGCAGCCTTGATGAGAAGTTTGAAAAATTTTTGAAGGTGCATGATTCCACAGTTTAGGGCATTGAGGCTACCTTCACAAGTTTGGAGACGCAAATTGGTCAGCTAGCCACAAGGGTGGAGGTCACAAAGAAAAATCAATTTGGGGCCAATATTGAAGTTAACCCTAAAGAAGATTGTAAGGTTGTGGTGAGTATGGTTGAGGAAAGAGTGGAAAAAGAAAATGTTGAGTTAGAAAATAGAGAGGAAAAAGAAGAAATATGTGAGGGAGAGATTGGAGAAGAAAAAAAGAATAGGGGAGAGAAAAAAATAGAAAAATGAGAGAAAATTGAGAAAGATGAGAGAGTTCTTCCTTACCCGAAGGGGTAACAGAGAGAAGAGAGTAAGTGTGAGAGCTTTAGAGAAATCTCCAATCAAATGGAGATTACGATACCATTGACTAAAGCACTTCAACAGATTCCTATCTATGCAAGACGTATTAAGCAGTATCTTAGAGAAGAGATAAATCTTGAGGAAACAACTATTGATGAACATGGAGGTTGTAGTGACCCTTTGAAGAAAAAACATCCTCCAAAAGTGAAGGATCCAAGAAGTTTTACAATTCCTTGCGCCATTGGGAGTGTGAAAATAGGAAAAGCTTTCCTTGATTTACGGTCAAGTATTAACTTGATGCCCTTATCTATGCTGAAGAAGATTGGTGGTCTTACATTGAAGCCAACAAAGATTTCCTTGATCATGGCGGATGGATCATCAAAGAAACCTTATGGTGTGGTAGAGGATGTTGTAATTCACATTGAAACGCTTGAATTCCTTGTTGACTTTGTGGTAATAGAGATGAAGGAGGATGATAAGATCCCGGTTATTCTTGGACGGCCGTTTATGAAGATGGCCAGAGTAATCATTAATGTTTATGATGGAGTAATTATGCTTAAAGACCGAGAAGAAAATGTGATCTATAATGTATTTAAAGAGAAGCAGATTCGAGTGAAAAAGATTAGTCACAAAGCTTTAAAGAATGATGCACCGGTTGCTAGACCTAAATCTGCTAAAGCGGTCAACAAAGGTAATAATTGTGTTTTAATGCAGGTGAAGGAAAAAGAGAAAGTTGACAAAGGAGGGACAATTCACTTTGACTTGAAGGATGCATCATTCAAGCCTGGTACTCCTGTGAGATATAAGAAGAAACTGTGGGTGGTGAAAGGTTTTAAAGAGAATGGAGTGATAGAGATTGAAGCTCCATACTCTAGGCAAGTCAAAAAGGTGGACCGAAAGCCATTGATGAGTTGGTGTGATGAAGGAAAAGAAGACACCAACATGAAGGAAGGAACTTGAGCTTTACTGGGTCAAGCTAGTGATGTTAAAAGAGCGCTTTCTGGGAGGCACCCTAGTGACTTATGAACATTATTTTCTTTATTTTTGGTTATGTAATTTTGTATTTTGTTAAACATTGTTTATTGGATAGCATCTACTAAGGGATGCTAGAAAAGTTTATGTATCTACTGAAGGGTACAGGGAGGTACACCTACTGATGGGTGTTGGTAAGTTTTGCACTTACTGATAAGTGCTAGAAAGGTTTGGGTCAGGCTCGTGACGTTAAACAAGCGCTACCTGGGAGGCAACCCAGTTGATTGATTTCTGTTGCATGTTTAATTTTGTTCTAGTTGCATTTAGGGCTTAATTGATGCATAAAAGAGAAAGTGAGTGGGAATTGCATGAAAATAAAAATTTGAAAGTTGAAATTGAAGGTTACAAGGTCTAAGACGCTTAAAGCAAAGCAAAAAGGAGAAGAGCCAACTCGCGCCCACCGTCGGGCGGTGGCGTTGCTGAAGGCACAATTGATTTTTTAAGTTGGGCCTAGCTTTCTTGGCCCAGTGAACCATTTTTATACCCCTTAGGACTCTCCCAAGCGGTCTCTTTCAGATCCCCAACCTCTCTTTCACTTTCAAACACTCTTCTAAGTTATCCCATCACTTATCTTATCATCCCACCTCTTGAAAACCCATTCTTCATCACTTTTGAACCCTTCCTCCATCAAATTTTGGGGTTTTCTTGAGAGCAATGCATTTAGGCTTCGTTCGTCATCAAATTTCAAGCACCTTGCACTCATTTAAGGTTTCTCCACCCAATCAAGTCATACATTTTGCTTTTAGGGTTTCAAAGTCATGAATTTGATGAAAAAGTTTGTAGAAGCATGAGATTTTAGGGCTTTTGATTTCTATGCATAATTTGATGAAATTGAAACTGTTTGAACCGATTAAAATGTGTGATTGAGGATTGGAACTGTGTAATTTGCATTTAGGTGGAGAAAAGAAGCATGTAGGGAGGTTATGGTGAAACTGTCACCGCCACCGCCGAGTGGTGAGCCACCGTTGGGCGGTGGCCTGACAGATTGCTTTGATTGATTTTTTGATTGTGTAGGATACGCTGAGGGGCCTTGTTTAGCCCTTAGCGTTGATAAGTGATGTGATTGGACGTGATTTGATGTTTGCTAACGCTTAATGTGTTTTGCTTTGGTCTTGTGAATTATGTTTGACGCAGGAATGGCTTCCTCATCAGGAAAGAGGGTTAAGACCTTAGGAAATAAGAGGAAAGAACCAGATAGGTTTTATTCTGACAGGTTCCTTCACAAGAGGCATGCGCAACATTATAGAATTGTTCAGGAGAGGTGATTATTGATGGAGAGGAAAGCAAGTTGGATTCTAGACTTTGCTCCACAGTTTGGACAGGAGCTTGAAGGAAGAAACTGGGAGAGACTAGCTACTTACCCTGCTTCTGCCAACATAGCAGTGGTAAAGGAGTTTTACACAAATTCCAAACCACTAGAGAATTCTCACTTCATGGAGTATATGAGTTATGTGCGTGGCAAAGTTATCAGTTATGATCCTGAAACTATTAACAGGTTCTTGATCACTGAATGGGAAGGTGAATAGTGCCAGTATGTGTTGAATATTAAAGAAGGCACTGACTTTGATGATATGGAGAGGGTACTCTGTGTGCCTGGAGAGCACTTTTACAGGAACCTGAGTGGAGCTGTAGTCCATATAAAGAGGGTTAATTTGACACCCTTGGTTCAATACTGGATGGCATTCACGCATGCCAATGTGACGCCATGCTCTCATACTTTTGACATCAATATTAAAAGGGCTATGTTCATCTACTGTGTGCTGAAAGGAATGAACATCAACATTGGCCAGGTGATTGCAAATGAGATCCAGAGTTGTGCAGTTACCACTACCAACAAAGCACCTTTGGGACATCCTTCACCGATCACGCAGCTATGCCATGCAATTGAGGTGGACACATCTACTCCACCTTTTGAGCGCCCCAAGAAGGCCATTGATGAGGCCTACTACAGGCAGTTTTATGGAGGAGTTGAGGCAGCTCAGGCAGCACCTCAGAAACGCTCTAGGAGGAGAGTTCCACCACCACATGCTCACAGAGATGCACATGATACTGAGCCATTTCAGATGAGGGACATGTACATGTCTCTTGTAGACTCTAGATTAGAGTTCATCCACAGGGGATAGGTTGCTACAGCTGAGATGATTATGGGCTTGTACGACACTCCTCCTACACATAGGTGGACTATGGACGAGTTCAACAACGTAGTGGCTTGGCCAGAACAGGCGCAGGACAGTAGATCTGGAGCAGCTGAAGCTCCAGCTATGGATGAGAATGCTGAGGATGATTATGAGGATGATGATTTTGAGGATGTTGAGGCTGGAGAGGAGGATTCCGACGATAACATGGGTTGAAAAGCCTACATAGCATTTACTGATGGATGCTATCTGCAGTGGAACAAGGTTTTTCTTATCCTTGTTTTCTGTTTAGTAGTATAGGATTTGCTTCTGTTGAGTAGTATATGATTAATGTACTGGGTCTAAAACTTTTCTAATATGATGGTTTGACTGTTTGATGTTGCATGAGATAAGTTGCTTGATGAGGCTTGATATTGAATGATGATTGAGATTACCAGATGTTGATATATAGGTGGAGTGTTCACCAACTATGTGAACAAATGCATGATTATATTATGATTGTGATTATGATGCTAAGCAGGGTATTTGTCTGGATGTTTGGAACAATTATTGATCTTATGAGTGAGGTTTTGAGCTCTAGAGTTCTTATTGATATATTTTCTATCACTTGAAAGCATGAATGATTTTGCCTAAGTTTCTGTTATTGATTGAATTGCATGTATGTGTCATATGATCAAGGTCGTTTTTTAATAAGCCCTTACTTAGCCAAAGCAAAATTTACGCCCCACATGGAAAAGAACATCATATGTTCTACCCTTTTTGAACCTAAGCCTTAAACAGTATGAAATCCTTGTTGAAAATTCTTTACCTTAAGTTAAGATGAGAATTATTGTGTGGTGTTGATTAAAGGTTCAAGTTTGGGGTTGTTGGGGAAATATTGAAATAAAGATAAGCATTAAGCTAAGATATTGAGCAAAGCATGAAAAAGATAGAAAAAGATGAAAAGATAGAATGAATAGAAAAGATCAATGCAAAGAAAAGGGGAGGTTGGGAATGAGTGAGATTGGCAAAAAAAGAGTTTGTGCTTGAAATATGAATGTTTGAATACCTCTCTTAACTCAAGGATTTTGTGATCTAGAAAAACCAATCTTTCTTTTTAACCCAACCACATTATAAGCCTTGAAAAAGTCCTTGTGATGACATGTGTGTGTGATGATGATTGATTGTGGCAAATGAAAGGCAATTTTGTTCTATGTGATATGTGGATAGTGGAGGGAAGGAGTTGTTGGAAAACAGGTTGGCTTCTTTCTTCACCAAGAGGGAGTGGGGTGAATTGGTGTTGTTTCAAAAATAAGTTCTTTTCGCAATCTTGAAATTAAAATCTAAAGCTTTTTAAACTTTCTTGAAATGCAAACAATCAAAATATGTATGCAGCGGAAAATACATAGTTGACTGCGTAAAGAATAAAGTCGACTGTAATGTAAAAGATAAGGAATAGAGAAATGAAAACATAGGTTTTTATACTGGTTCGGCCAACAATGCCTACATCCAGTGTCCTTCCAACCCAGGAAGCAAATGAACTATAATGGTTGCGGTTTTTACAACAAGGAATCTAAAGAAGACCTCCAAGTCAAAAATATAAATCTCCTCTCTAACCCAAAACCAAAATATAGGCAATAAACCAGCAAGACTTGCAGTAAGAATCCCCTCTTCTGCAACCTGCCAAAACCACTTTGAACAATCCTCAAAGTGCACTATCCCCTGCAATCAAGAGGTCAAAAATCAGCAGTCTTCACGAATGCCAAGCCGCACAATCAATTCTATTAGTTTTCACAGGATGCCAAGCCTTCACGATCAATGACAGAACACCTTCTTGTGCATATATTGATCATACAATGAATGCGCAGTATAATCTCCTCTTTGAATCTCTTTCAAGAAAGATCACCATCGTCTTCTTGGAGAATTCTTAGAGCTAAGAGAAATCTGAAACAGAATTATGAAAATGTCAGTTCATCAAAAGTCTTTTAACAGACTCATGTTAAGTCTATTTATAGATTTCTATTAGTCAGATGATTTCTCAGTCGAATACGCTACTAATTCAATCAACTGGATTATGACAGTTATAACAGATCAGTCAACATAGCAGCTTTCAGTCAACCAAAAACAAACCACATTTAATACAGTTGACTAAGTCACCAATGCTCAACTAACTTTCAAAAATATAGCTGTTAGAGTGCAAGAGCATAACAGAATTCCAAATCAGACAACAGATACAGTCGAATGTGTAGCACACATATTCGACTATCAACATGTAAAACATTTTGAAATTCTTTTCTTCTCAAAATAACACATAGCACTGGTTCTCAAAGTCTGTACAAAGATTTTAGCAAAGTCGAATCCATTAGTAATGTAGTCGACTGTACTATTACTTTGTCGCACAAGAATAAGTTCATAAAAGTGCTTGTGATTTTCAGCTTTAAAACATCTGCAATAAAACATATGAAATGATGCATAGAACATAGCACATAAAGCATGTAAACACGTTCCAGATATATATCAATCAATCAACACAGGAACATGTAACACAATACATAAACATGTTCAACAGATATCACAATCAATCAGCATAAGAACATGTAATGCAGCAACAACATGTCTTGTTATTAAGCAATGTGTTGTCATCATCAAAAACCAGATTGATATAGAAATTGTGTTGTCAACAATCTCAAAAGGAGTGAACCTTTTGAAGCACTTGAGTGATTGAGTGAAACACCATGTTTAGCGATGAATGATTCCATGAATCTTTGATCTTATCTGTGCTTAGCTAATTAATCATTCATGAGAATAGCATCTGTTTGAGATTATATGATTGTGGGAACATTGTGATGAGTTGAAATGAAGCATGTGTGCATCTTGATTAAATTCTATTGATGAGTTAATTTGAAGGGTGACTTTGTTAAACCCCTGGAAAGTGTACCAGATCGTATCAAGTAATAATAGATGGTAAGACAAAATATTGTTCTCCAAAGGACTCTTAGGCCTTGACTTTCATGTAAACTGATCGCATAAGACTTGAGAAAGAATTAAATTTAACTGTTTTAATGCAAGACGAAAATAAACATGTAAAATGCAAATGAATCAATTGGCAAGGAAAAGATATGGATGAATAAAGTTGTTGGGGTTTACAATTTCATCTTATCAACCCTCTTATATCTACTTTTCTTATTTAATTTGCTTTATTATCATATTGTCATGCAAACTTTCTTAGTCTACCTTAAATTCAATCTCTTGACGAAAAGAGCCTATTACTAATTACTGGCTTACTATCTCTAGTCTCCCCTAGTAATTAGCAATGCATTATAAGTAGAAGCAAAATACAATTGATTGTCCTACCCCTATCTCTGGGCAGTATTAGCTTAATCAAGGAATTTCCTACCAGTTCATGACATTACTGTACGTCTCCGTATAGATAAAGACAAACAACATTTAGCGAATGAGTTAAATGATAAAAGCATTAAGCATAGATAAGAAACCCAACAATTGATAATATAAGCATATGCAAGCATATAAATAAAATAAGAATTTCAATATAAGAGAGTTTCAAAAGATTACATTGTTCCCCAAGAACAAAGGGTTTAGTTCACCAGAAACATGGTGAAATAAATGGAATTAAATGAAAGAATGGAAGAATAAACCCTAAATTTGGTAGATTGGAGCCTAAGCATCCAAGGAACCGCCTCCAAGGAGTGTAGAATAGCTCTGGACGTCTCTGCCTGCCAAAAGAATACTTTGAGAATCGCACTGGGGCTATTTATAGTGCATAAAAGTAACAGAATTTAAGCCCAAGCCCATCTGATGGACGCTCAACGCCTAATTTGGCCACTCAGCGGGTTGCCTCTAATCGCAAAACCGCTCAACGGTCCAATACGCTGCTCAGCGGTGGTCCTCTAATCACACAGGACGCTCAGCGGTGCCGCTCAAGCGAGAAATAGTGACTTCATCCACGGAACTGGCGCTCAGCGCTGGAATTGGCGCTGAGCGGTGCACTTGACTCTTCTTTTCATCCTTTTTCTCCTTCTTTCATGAGTCTAAGTCCTCCCTTCTTTACTTCCATCTTCAATTCTCATCAAAACCCTGCAAAACAATGCAAAACAAGCATAATATCTCTAAAAACAACTTTTGACTCTCATGTGACTCAACTAAGTGTTTTACTTGAGTCTTAAGCTCATTCTAAGCCATAAAGGGTGTGTTTTAATATCAAATTTAACTATAAAAATAACGATTTTCGAACCGTTATCAACTTGTCTTGGAATATTAATTTTGGAATAAGTTGAACCATTGTGATGATATATGTAGGACTAAGTTACATTTTGTTTGCTTGAGGGCAAGCAAAGTTCTAAGTTTGGGGTTGTGATAACGGTTCAAAAACCGTTATTTTCATACTTAAATTTGACATTAAAAACGTCCTTTATGACTTAGAATTAGCTTGAAATCATGCAACTTGCTTAAGTTAGAGAATAACATAGTCAAAGTTGGTTTTCTTGGTTTTATGCTTGGTTTTCCATGATTTGGTAGGATTTATCAGGAATTGAATGAAGGAAATTGAAGAAGACAAGAGTTGGACTTAAGAGAAGGTAGAAAAGTGAAGAAAAGAAGAGTTGCAGCTACCGCCGGGCGGTGTACTTTCCAGAGAACTTTCTGTCAGACGCTCAAGCGCCACCGCTGAGGGGTGAATTGGAGTGTCGACCATACCGTCGAGCGGTGAAGCCACTGTCGGGCGATGGAATCTTCAGGGAATTCTCTGGCCAACGCTTAGGCGGCAGCGTTGAGGGGTGATACCAAGTGTCGAACATACTGTCGGGCGGTGGACTATTGGGCTTGGGCCTGTTTCTGCTTTGATTTAAGGAATTATAAATAGATTTGGACGACCTAGATGGTCTATCTTTTGACAGAAAAGGTGCAAAAACACTTTTTTCACTCCTTGGAGGCGGATTTTGGATGCGAAAGCTCCAACTTGTCAATTCTAGGGTTATCTTTTCATACTTTTCATTCTTTTCATCTAGTTTAACCATGATTATGGTGAACTAAACCCCTTTGTTTTTGGGGGAGACGATGTAATCCTATTGAAACTCTCATATATTGAAATTCTTGCTTTATTCATATGCTTTCTTTTATCAACTGTTAGAGTTTTTCCTCCATTATATTTACAGGCTTTGTTTAAGACATTATTAAATAGCATAATCTTTGATTCTATCTACATGGACACTTGTGGGTAGGTATAGACATGAGGGAATTCTCTTGGTAGCAATATTACCTAGACATAGGGATAGGAGGACCAATTGCCTTAAGCTTCTATGCGAATTATGTAATGCATGATTAATTGCTAGGGAGACTAGACATTGTAAACTAGTAATTAGGAGTAGGCTCTATTGACCAAGATATTGGAATTAGGGGAATTTAGAAAGTGGCACTAACATTAATAAAGAAGTAGAATTAAGTAGAATTTGAAAATATTTGAGAGTGCATTAGGATCAAATCATAAACCCCAACAAAATATATGAGAGTGGATTAGGATCAATTGATCAATCTTTGCATGCATGTTTATTTTCTGCCTTGCATCTAAAACCCTAATTTTCGTTCTCTCAAGTCTTAAAAGATCAAGATATCACACAAACGTTTAAGCCGAAGAGTCTCTAGGGAAACGATATTAAGATTTACCGTTTAATTATTACTTGATATGATTCGGTACACTTGCCGGACTCCTTAACAGTGCATCTACAAACAGACCACCTTTGTTTGCTGGTGAATATTATCCTTTTTGGAAAATCAGAATGCAAATATTTTTTGAATCCGTGGATAGAGGAATTTGAGATGCAACTTTGAATGGTCCTTTTGAGCTTACTCATACTGTTGATGGAAAAACTGTTTTGAAAATTTTCTCTGAATGGTCTCAAGATGAATATAGAAAAGCACAGTATGATCTCAAAGCTAGAAATATCATTGCCTCTGCACTAACTGTTGATGAATTTTTCAGGATATCTCAATGTAAATCTGCAAAGGCAATGTGGGATGTCTTGGAAGTCACACATGAAGGCACTAATGAAGTCAAGAGAGCAAGGAAGAATTCTTTGATTCAGGAGTATGAACTTTTCAGGATGAAGGCTAGAGAGACAATCTATGAAGTCCAGAAAAGATTCACACACATTGTAAATCACCTTATGGCTCTTGGAAAAGTGTTTGACAAAGGAAATCAATATCAAGATATTGAAGAGTCTGAACAGAAGTTGGCAACCAAAAGTCATTAAAATATCAGAATCCAAAGACCTTACAAGCATAAATATGGCTACCTTGTTTGGCAATTGATGAGTCATTATTTTGTAGTATTCACTTAGCTTTTCGCACCATATTGTATTATTGAAATGCATTCAATTCTCCATTTTTATCTCATTTTCACTATTTGGGCTGAATTTCAAGACTAATTCTTATTTGGATTAATTTGAATTATTTGGGCTTAATTATTTCAATCATTTTGTGCAAGACAATCACTGTTGAAAGCTTGAGAAAGAGTCCATTGAAGACGACCAATCTTAATCGAACGGTCTGCAGATGGCTTGACCGAACGGCCTGATTAGTTATGTGCTGAACAGTCTTGAGGGAATTTGCACCGATCACCAATTTCTGATCCAATAGAGAACTACAGACCGAACGACTTTGGAACAAATGCTTGAGCGAACGATCTTCTAAGGACTTGGCCGAACAGTCTTGGAAGCTGCATGTGAGTCTTGACAGAACGGTCTGAAAAAGTGGGCTAGACTGAACAACTTGTCTAAGTCCATACTGAACAGTCTGTGAACCTGCACCGAATGGTCAGAGCAAACCCTAAAAGCAGATTTCTCTGGAGAGCCCCAGCAGCCACTTGCCTTTTCTTTCTTGGGGAGCTCCTTCTTCTTCCTCCCTCTTTGGGGATGTTTTTAGGTCTTGCTTTCTTTTCTTTTAATGTATTGAACTCACTTTCTTTACAATTCCATGGTTGAATTTGTTGTTGCACACAAGTCTCAGGTTCATTTACGATTTCTGCATTTTACTGTTTACCATTATTGTTCACTGTCTTCTTCATTGCTGCGTTTTTACTGTTCATCTACTGCTGTTTTTGCTAGTGCGTTTTACTGTTTTGCGAGTTACTGTTCATTTCGTGTTTAAGTTCATTTGGTGCATTTACATTTAGCTGCATTTACGTTTTCTGCATTCTGCGCATTTACTGTTCCAGCATTTTGTTTCTGCAATTTCGTTTCCGCTGCACCGTGTTTTGAATTCTGCAAGTTTACTGTTTTTGCATTTACTAAAAGTACCGTTCGGTTTTCCAATAACACCATTCGGTCTCTAACAGGCTTCACTGTTAGAGACCGTTCGACTTTCTTCTGCATTAACTTATCCAGTTTTTACATTCTCATTTCCATTCAGTCTTGCTTTTATTTCGTTCGGCTTTCTTATGTTTTAACTTGTTCCCTTTTCTGCTTAAATTGCCGCTCGGTTTCCTCATTAGGACCGTTCGGTCTTATGAACAGAACCGTTCGGTTTCTGGCACATTTGTGTTAGAACCGTTCGGCCTTGTGAATAGAATCGTTCGGCCTTGTGAAGAATCGTTCAGTTTTCATGTTTTTCTGGATATTTGTCTACTGCAGTGTTAGGTTTAGCATTTTCATTTACTTTAATGTTATCTAGTTTGTTTGGTACTGTTAATTTAATTGTGATGTTAGCTTAAGTTAGTTGGTTGGTTGTTAATAAAATTACATTGCTTCTTTAAGATTCTTGGACTGTTCTTGTGTTTATTCTGCTATGCCTGACTCTCTATGAAATCTGACTGTGTTCTTGCAACGGGTATACGCTTAATTGCCCAGTTGGTGATTGTATCTTCACTTAGTTGATCAATCTGTATAGAACACATCAGATGGAATAGATGCATTGCATTCACTTAGTTTGCAATTCTGAAGACCGAATTAGCCTTCGCTTAGTTGGGTGATTCGTGTTGGATTTGGATTAGAGTAGTGTGTACTTGTCATTAATCTGTGATTGGAAGCATAGTAATTGAGTTAGTGATCAACCGCTTTTATTTTGTATTTGATTCCGTTTTTACATTTCTGTTTGCATTTCTGTTACATTTTTGTTTGCATCAGTATTTTAATTTAATTCATCGTCATTCACAAAAACCTTTCAACCCCCCCCCCCACTTCGTGTTTGACCTGATTCTCGAACCACAGTTTGGTCCTTGAGAGACGACCTAGGAGTCACTTCCTAGTCTATATTGCATTCTTTATGCACATTAAATTTGCATGGGGTGCAACACCCACAAAATTTTGGCGTCGTTGACGGGGACCAACGGTTCGGTTTTACGTCTTTGTTGTGTTAATGTGTGTTGTGTCTTGTCTTGTGTTGTGAATGTGATGTTCTGTTTTGTGTGTTCGTCATTGTGTGTTGCATTTAGGTAGCTTTAGTTGCATATTTTAATTGCATTCTTCTTTTCCCCCTTCTTTCTACATGTCTACCTACTTTGATTTTGTGAATACTGTTTCTTCTGCCTATGTCCATGACTTTGATTCTCCTTCTGCATCTAACTCTGATATTGCTTCTAATACATATTCTGTTGATTTCTATGTTGATAACAATATGACTCATCCTCCCATTCCTGAGAATGTTCTTTGGGAGCCAGATTCACATTATAAGGATGATGATCATTGCATTTTCACCACTGGACTGATACATTTGTTGTCTAAGTTTCATGGTTTTATAGCTGAATGCCCATATAAACATTTGGAGAGGTTCCAACTCATTTGCTCTGTAATGAAACCTCCACATGTCCCGGATGATCGCATTTTCTTAAAGGCATTCTTGCATTTAGTAGAAGAAGCAGCATGGGAGTGGCTTATTCATCTTCCACCAGAATTCAGGGCCAATTGGGAAGATCTTAAGCATTTGTTTTTGGACAGATTCTCCCCTACTCAGCATCATTTTGATTCATATAGCAATGATCCTGGGTGGAATGATCCTAACCTGGGATGGTATGGTACCTCACAACTTCAATATCAAGAACCACCATTCTAGAATGCTTGTATGCCTCCACCAGTCCAGGAACCACAGTAGCTGCAGTTTCATGAGCCTGCCCAAATAACTCCTCAACCTTCTACTTCTGAGCCAACATTGGAGGAGTTACTGAGGCAGATGGCAATGCAGAACATTGAGTTCATGCAAGAGACCAGAGCGTCAATTCAGAGTTTGAGCAATCAGTTGGGGAATATGGCCACTCAGTTCATTCAGGAGCAGTCTCAAGATTCAGAGTTATATTCTCAGACTGTTCAAAATCTGGAAAATGATGTCAGTGTCGTCGACCTAGGAGATGGGAACCAGAGTCTTGTGCTTATTATGCCACCTACTTTCCCACCTTCCTATGACCTTACTCTTGCACCTGAGGAGATAGATCCTGATGAAAATTTTGAGGACCAGGCAGATATGAGCAGATATTTTAAGCTAGGTGGACTTTCTTCGTCTTCCACGACTGGAGGAGATTTACTGATGAATCCTCCCTTCCTTGATCCAGTTGTGGAAGACATCTCTCTTATAGATCAGATCTGGCGGATGAAACAGTTTCCCAGAAGCAATTACTACTTAGACCCAATAATGGAAAACACTTCTCTGCTGGTTCAAAATTTTCAACTGTCGCCCTAACTCAGGGAATCTTCGTTTTCCTTTCTCCCCTTTCCCTACTTATTTTGCACTTGTCCATGATGTGTTGACTGTTTTGATTTCTGATTTGATGTTTGTGACACATTGAGGACACTGTGTAATTTAAGTGTGGTCTATTGGGGGAGATTTCTATTTTCTTTGTTAGTTGTTGTTTTATTTTCTTTGTTAGTTGTTGTTTTCTGTGTTAAATTTTTTCTTTTCTAGGTAGTTTTTGTTGTGTCTTGTGTACAGTTTTGCATGTTTCTCTTGATTTCTGGACTTGGTTTAGGTTGTAGACTTGTCTTTCACTTCATTGATACTCTAATTTGTTGGAAATCCTTGCTTTTTTTTGTTTGAAAGATGATTATGATGTTTGAGAGATGAATTGATTGTGATATAAATACCCTGTGTGAGATTTGAGCCACTTGATATTCTTTCTTGTGTGTGATATGTCTCTTGATTGCTTGCACATATGCCTTGGCTTGATTGTTGTTGATGATTCTTGATTGATATGCATGTTTGGAAATGATAAAGGCAGTTTTGTTGTTGAGCCTTTCTAGCTAGATGAGCCTACCCTGTTTTGATCCTTTGATAGCCCCTTTGAGCCTTTACTTGCCCCATTTCTTTGTTTTGAAGCTCATACACTAGCCCTAAGTGAAAAACCATGATTACCTTAACCTTAGGGAATTTTGGAGCTTTGGAATTGTTTTGGGAACAAGTGTGGTCTCCCGGGGATTCATATGAATTGGCTAGTTGGTTTCTCTTCTTGTTTTGTTTTTGTAAATATGTTGTGTATCTTGTCTCTTGGAGTTGTGTCCTAAATAGAGAGAAAAGAGAAGAGACAAGATGGAAAAAAAATACATAGCAAAATGAAAAAAAAAATTGTGAATAAGGGAGTCAAGAAGAGGATTGAATAAGAGGGTTTTAAGTGTGATTTGATTGTATTTTCACTTGTTCCCCATTGCTCCTCTATTCCTTTTGGTTTGTAACTTCTCATCCATATTTATCCTCCCTTGTCCTTGGCCCCATTTCACCCATAAAAGACCTTTTGATTTGAACATGCATATATGTTAAGAGTGTTGATATTAGAGGCTTTCCAAGTCTGTTTGTGTTTGCTTTCTAGAGTACATTGAGTTGAAATTGTTTATCCTAGACACTTGAGAGAAACACTGATAGTGTGCATCTGTGAGGTTCTGTTACTTTTGATTCACCTCTTGAGCTGACTGATCATTTTTCCATGCTTGGAATTGCTTGGATGATTTCATGAGTATCTACTTTCTTTGATTTTGTGTTAGATATTGTCTATTCCTTTCTTTGTCCAGATTTATTGAGAACTATGTAATTTTGTTTCTGTCCTTGTGAGTTTTTGTTTATGTGTCCAGATGTTGTGTCACACTCTTGATGTGTTTAGAATTATTCCTTGTTCAGCGTCTTGATTTTGCCCAAGAGTGCAAAAGACTAAGTGTGGTCTATTTTGATGAGTCATTATTTTGTAGTATTCACTTAGCTTTTCGCACCATATTGTATTAGTGAAATGTGTTTAATTCTCTATTTTTATCTCATTTTCACTATTTGGGCTGAATTTCAAGACTAATTCTTATTTGGATTAATTTGAATTATTTGGGCTTAATTATTTCAATCATTTTGTGCAGGACAATCACTGTTGAAAGGTTGAGAAAGAGTCCATTGAAGATGGCCAGTCTTGACCGAACGGTCTGTAGATGGCTTGACCGAACGACCTGATTAGATATGTGTCGAACGGTCTTGAGGGAATCTACACCGATCACCAGTTTCTGATCTTGTAGAGCACTACAGACCGAACGACTTTGGAACAAATGCGTGAGCGAACGGTCTTCTAAGGACTTGGTCGAACGGTCTTGGAAGCTGCATATGAGTCTTGACAGAACGGTCTGACAAAGTGTGCTAGACCGAACGACTCATCTAAGTCCATACCGAACGGTCTGTGAACCTGCACCAAATGGTCAGAGCAAACTTGCAAAGCTGCTGAACAGAATGAACTGAGACCGAACGACAAGAAACTATTGCCTGAGGATGAGTGACCGAACGGTCTGATGAAGACTGCACTGCGCACCAGTGAACTAATCTCCAGAGTAGTGTTTCACCGAACGGCAAGCTAGTATTGACCGAACGGTTGGCCAGAGGAACGTAGCAGCAGTGTTGGAAGCACATTCTTGGACTTCAAGAGGTGGCCACATCAATAGTGTAGTCTAATTCCGTTTTAGAAGGCCATTGGGTCATAGTTTAGGACTTTGGACCCAATTGTTGGTCTACTTTCAGGTTAGGCCCATTAGGAGGGCATTTTGATCTTTTGGGTGGTATAAAACTCTAAAAGCAGATTTCTCTAGAGAGCCGCAGCCGCCACTTGCCTTTTCTTTCTTGGGGAGCTCCTTCTTCTTCGTCCCCCTTTAGGGAGGTTTTTAAGTCTTGCTTTCTTTTCTTTTAATGTATTGAACTCACTTTCTTTACAATTCCATGGTTGAATTTGTTGTTGCACACAAGTCTCAGGTTCATTTACGATTTCTGCATTTTACTGTTTACCGTTACTGTTCACTGTCTTCTTCATTGTTGCGTTTTTACTGTTCATCTGCTGCTGTTTTTGCTGGTGCGTTTTACTGTTCTGCGAGTTACTGTTCATTTCGTGTTTAAGTTCATTTGGTGCATTTACATTTAGCTGCATTTACGTTTTCTACATTCTGCGCGTTTACTGTTCCAGCATTTTGTTTTTGCAATTTCGTTTCCGCTGCACTGTGTTTTGAATTCTGCAAGTTTACTGTTTTTGCATTTACTGAAAGTACCATTCAGTTTTCCAATAACACCGTTCGGTCTCTAACAGGCTTCACTGTTAGAGACCGTTCGACTTTCTTCTGCATTAACTTATCCAGTTTTTACATTCTCATTTCCATTCAGTCTTGCTTTTATTCCGTTCGGCTTTCTTATGTTTTAACTTGTTCCCTTTTTCTGGTTAAATTGCCGCTCGGTTTCCTCATTAGGACCGTTCGGTCTTACGAACAGAACCGTTTGGTTTCTGGCACATTTGTGGTAGAACCGTTCGGCCTTGTGAATAGAATTGTTCGGCCTTGTGAAGAATCGTTCGGTTTTCATGTTTTTTTGGATATTTGTCTACTACAGTGTTAGGGCCCTTGATAGTAAAGAGCATGCATCCTTATGGAGCAATTGAATTAGTGGATCCAGCTGCTAGTGATCCGCAAAGAAGTTGGGTGGTGAATGGTCAAAGACTCTAGCATTACTTGGGAGGAGAAGTGGAACGCCTTTCCACAATTATGAAATTGGTGGATCCATGAGCTTATTGGGTCAAGCTAGTGATGTTAAAGAAGCGCTTGCTGGGAGGCAACCCAGTTTTCTAAACTTATCTTTTTAATGTGGAACTTATTTGCTTTTGTTGGTAGTATAGGGTTTGATGTGCTTTGTTTGAAACTTTATCTAATGCAGTGGTTTGATATTGATTTTGTATGATGAGTATTGCTTGATGATGCTTTGATATTGATGATGTTGAGAATGTGCACTATATGCTTATATACAGGTGGTTGTTCACAAGCTATGTGAATAGATGCATGATGTTGTGATTGTGATTATGATGCTAAGCAGGATGTTTATCTGGGATATTTGGAATGTTGAGTGAGCGTATATGTGAGGTTTTGAGCTCCATAGTTTTTGTTGATGAATGATTGCTATCTACTTGAAAGCATGAATGATTTTGCCCAGGTTTCTATGATCGACTAAATTGCATGCTTGTGTCATATGATCAAGGCCATTTTTTATTAGCCCTTTCTTAGCCAATGCATAAATTTTCGCCCAAATGCAAAAGAGCACAAGGTGTTCTACCCTTTTTGAACCTTAAGCTTTATACAGAAAACCCTTTTGAAAATCTCTACCTTGAGTTAAGTTGAGAATTATTGTGTGGTATTGATAAAGGTTCAAGTTTGGGGTTGTTGGGAAAGTTGAAAAGATAAGCATTGAGCTAAAGTGTTGAGCAAAACATGAAAAGAAAAAGGTAGAAAAAATAGAATGAAAGAAAGAAAAAGCTCAATGCAAAAAGGAGGAAAGTTGGGAATGAGTGAGATTGGTTGTTTAAAGAGAGTTGTGCTTGAATGATGAATGTTTGAATGACTCTCTTAGCTCAAGGATTTTGTGATCTAGAAAAACCAACTTTTCTTGTTAGCCCAACCACATTATAAGCCTTGAAAAGTCCTTGTGATGACATGTGTGTGTGAGAGTATGTTTTATTATGGTAAATGACAGGCAATTTTGTTCTATGTGACATGTAGATAGTAGAAGGAAGGAGTGACCTCTTGAAACACCTGTGTAATTGAGTGAAACACTTTATCTAGTGAAGAATGATTCCATGAATTCATGATTACATGTGTGCTTAGTTAATAGATCATTCATGAAAATAACATCTGTTGGATATTATGTGATTGTGTGAACACCATGATGTGTTATTTTGAATCAAAGCATGTGTGCATCTTGACTGAATTCATTTTGATGAGCTTATTTGAGTAATTACTTGTCTTGGAAGAAAGAGTTTTGGAATGTGTTGAACCATTGTGTTGATTGGTGGAAGACTAAGTTACATTTTGTTTGCTTGAGGACAAGCAAAGTTCTAAGTTTGGGGTTGTGGTAACGGTTGAAATACTGTTAATTTTATACTTAAATTTGACACTAATCACACCCTTTATGACTTAGAAACTAGCTTGAAATCATACTTTTTGCTTAAGTTAGAGAATAAGAGAGTTAAAGGTAGTATTATTGGTATTATGCTTGGTTTTCCTTGTTTTGGCAAGAATTATTGGATGAAAGAAGTTGAAGTAGTAAAGAGTTGGACTCAAGAGAAGAAGGAAAAGTGCTTAAAAGAAGAATCGCAGCTAGCACTGAGCGCTACTTTGCCGCTGAGCGCCAGCTTTGTTGAGGAGTTCTTTCGATGACACTTAAGCGCCAACGCTGAGGGGAAAATCAAGTGACATAGCTACCACTGAGCGGCACTTTTACCGCTGAGCGTCAGTCTCTTCAGTGAGTTCACTGCCACACGCCTGGGCGTCAACGCTGAGCGTTATTATGAAGAAGTCACAATCACCGCTGAGCGGTATTCCAGCGCTGAGCGTCATTTTCGTGGGCCTAGGCCAGTTTTTATGTTATTTTTAGAATGTATGTAAGGTTTTAGTCGACCTAGAGGGTCTATCTTCTGACAGAAAGAGGCGCAAAAACACTCTCTTCACCCCTTAGAGGCGGATTTTGGATGCGGAAGCTCCAATCTACAATTTCTAGGGTTCTATCTTTCATTCTTTTCATTATTTTCATCTAATTTCACCATGCCTATGGTGAATTAAACCTCCATTGTTATTGGGGAAACAATGTAATCCTTTAAAACTCTCATGTATTGAATTGATTCTTTATAATATATGCTTTACTTTATTAATTGTTAGGGTTTTTCCTCTACACTCTATGCGTGCTTTGTTTAACTCATTCAATTGCATGATCATTGATTTGGTCGATATGGACACATACGGGGAAATCTAGACTTGGAGAAATTCTCTCGGGAGCAATATTACATAGACATAGGGATAAGAGGACCGATTGCCTTTAAGCTTTTGTGCGAATATAATGCATGATTAATTGCTAGTAATTAGGAGTAGGCTCTCTTCACCGAGACATCAGGTTTAAGGTAAATTAGAAAGGGGCATTGACATTAATGAAGGAGTTGAATTCGTAAATACATGAGAGTGGATAGGATAAAGTCGGAAACCCCAACAACATAATTCATCCATATATCATTCACCTACGTATTCTTTTGGTTGATTGATCAACAACTGCATTCATGTTTATTTTCTGTTTTGCATTATAAACACGGATTTTCGTTTCTCAATTCTTAAATAATTAACAAATCACATGACTGTCTAGGTCAATGAGTCTCTAGGGAAAACGATATTTGATCTTACCATTTATATTACTTGATATGATTCGGTACACTTGCCGGAATCTTAACATACCACTCCAAAAGGTCTTTTATTAATGGAGATATTTTATGGGTCCATCTCTTATTTTATCTACTATGTGACTTTGTTTGTATCCAACATTTCCAACACATATACAACACCAAAAGGTAGATCTAATCATAGTTTGCTGCATTAGTATTTATTAAAGGTAACAAAAAAAATGAAAAAAAATCTTCATAAATAGTAGCATTTTTTCGTATCATGAATTCAAGTACTAGAGAATTTTGAATTTATAATTTAAAGAATCATATAAATTCTTATCTCATCTTATTTCTCACATCACTTTCACCAGCTTCTCAATTTGTTTCCTTCCTTCCTTTTCTCCTATTCACCGTACCATTATTTTCCATATCATACTTTGCCATCTTCCTTCAATACCATTTTTGTTTATAACCTCCATGAACACCAATAATGATGCTTCACCTAAAAAGTTAGAAAAATAAAGGACGTTGCTTTGTTAGCACTTTTTTCTTTATTTTTAAATAATTTTATTTTAACCTTGTTTTATTTAAAATAAAAGTTAATGACATGCTATCACTTGTTAAAATGTTAACAAATTGTTAAAGCATGTAAAAATGATAAAGTTTGGAGGTAAAATATAAATAAATTTACAGTAAAATTAGTGAAATAATTATTATTAAGTGGTAAAAATATGTTTTAAAATTAAAACCATTATACATTAAACTGGGTACCAGCATAACAACAAAAAGAAACACGAGCACAACCTGTAAAAGTTGTTGGCCAAAAACATATTATTGGCCCCGAAGGACAAAGCCATATTGTAGACAGAGAACGTGACCTCATATATATCTCCATTAGGAATAGCATCCGATAATGTCTATTCATTACCTAATTTACAACAATAAAAAAAGATATTTATTATTCATAATAGAATATTTATTTAAAAAATATTTGTAAATATTTTAAAATTTACGACAATATTCATAAATTTAAAATTTATAAATATATTCATAAATTTAAGATTTACGAGTATCCTTAAATATTTGTATATTTAAAAAAATATATTTTGTAAATATTTATTATAAAATTATAAAAAATATAAAATATAATATAATATAAAATAAATATAAATTAAAATTTAATTTTAATTAATTTAAACCTAATAAAATATAAATTAATTTTAATTTTAATTAAATTAACTTAATAAAATATAAACTAAATTTTATTTTTTTACGATTAATAAATATCTAAAATAATACTCACACTTACTCGTTTATAAATAAATATTAAAATATCTATTATTCAGAAACCGTTAATAATAAACTATCTATCATAAATTTTAGGTTTAAATCCTTTTTTGGTCCCTAAGTTAAAAGCTGGTGTTCAGTTTAGTCCCCCTTTTAAAAATGTAAACCATTGATCCTTATGATGTGCAAAATGTATCAAATCAGTTCTATCCGTTAACGGTTTTTTATTAACTTCCTTGATTTGCCTCGTTACTAACTCCCATGCTTAAAGGGTTGTTGATGCTGCAGTCTTCCATAGTAATTGTCTCAGGATTATACCAGCAAATTTCTTCCTAAAATTTAACGGATAGGACTGATTTGATACATTTTGCACATCATAGGGACCAAAGATTTACATTTTTAAAAGGGGGACTAAACTGAACACCAGCTTTTAACTTAGGGACCAAAAAAGGATTTAAACTTAAATTTTAAGTGTAAATACAAACATATATCAGTGTTTTTGATATCCTAATCGGGTAATGATACTTTGACACCTAAAAAGTGACAAACTTTTGACACCACCACGTGTCGTCTTGTTAGTGGTCCTTGTGTCAAATAATAAAAACAACCAAAATGATGTGTAAATGATAGGAGACATTGGTTCAAAGTGGCGGTTTCATTTTGACATTCAAAATCAGATTTTACATTTGAGATTCCAAAAACCTTAGAGAGATAAGGAGCTCAGGCTCTGGAGAAGAGATTTTTCACTTCGAAGGATTTTCCACCACCACTTTCAAACCTGCACCGTTTACTTTTCACCGGAGGACATTCCGACGCTATACTACTGATTGGAACGTGCCCAAGCCATCGAAAACTTAGTCTTTCCGTCGTCGTGCCGTGCGTTTCGCCACTCCAAAGCTTTTGTTCGGTGCATATGATTATTTTTCCTACATTTTTTTTTATTTAGTTATTTTTAGTGTTCTATGGTTGTTTTTTCCATGTATTTGGGTTGAATGAACCATTATAGAATATGAGAACTTTGTTCATTGTTTTATTACAAAGAACTTTTTATTGGGAGAAGTTTTGAACCATGTATGGGGAGCTAAATTACTTTTAGCTTTTGATTCTGTTTTCGATGGTTGAGTTTGATGTCTCTTAATTATAGAAATTTTGTTGTGTGATTGATATTGAATAAATTATGGTATGAGCATATTTATTCAGTTGAGAGTATTTGTTCTGGTGATGTTATTGGATTGTAATAACCACAAGTTATAATATGAAAAAGGGAATAGGGAGATACATTTTATTCTATTATGCGTGATTAGGTTTTCTATACATTAAAATCTTTATTTTTGCTTTGCTGGTTATATAATAAACTATTGTTAAGCTAGGCGTTAAAATCTCAATTTTGATATACATGGCTATATGTTAAAATAGGTTGGATGATGAAATAGAAAAAGGTAATATGTAAAAAGATTGGTCTGGAACGTTAAGTTTAGAAATATAATTGTATTGAGAATTGGAATGTTTAAGTTATATGTGCATTCTGAAATAGAGTTGAAGTTTGAAGCTATTTTTGTATTAAAATGATATAAAAATCAAGACAGAAAATTTATGATGGAACCTTGAAACAGTGGTCAGATTCCTTATAGAAATTTTGCAAAATTGAAATTAATAGGAATTATGGTATGATAGATATTTGGATTAGTATACTTTTATGGGTTGGGTTTTAATCAATTTTATAAATATTAAGGTATGGAGTAATTTGGATAGAGAAAACTTGAATTTAGTTCTTATCTTGATGACGATGAATATAAAGAGGGGTATTCTGTTAAGGTTTAAAAGGAAAAAGAATAGTAATTATGGTGCTATAATTTATGAAGCAGATGGATGTTTTGTTTGTGATTTATTCGGATTTTGTAAGCATAGAAAGTAAAATAAGAATGACATGGTAATTTATGTTGTTATGACAATAATAATAATAAGTTGTAAATGGGTTAGAATGATTAACCAAGGATTAAAAGATGGGTCAATGGAGAAACTTTGGCTGTTAGAACGTCATATTGTTTGATATATGTTGGTATAATGTTTAATAATGGATCATTTGTGGTTTTAGATTTAATTAATAATTGATTTGGAATGGTTTAAGTTTATGAAATAGAATTAGGTATACGTGTATAATGAATTAAATAAAGTACCTTGATGAATAGACTTTTGAATTTGAGAATAGGTTACTGCACCAAAAATCTACTATTTTTACTCTGTTTTTGCTCAGAAAATGTGTTGTTTTTATTCTGTGTTCTGAAAAGTTAAATTGAGAAACTTGCAGGTGAAATAGAAGCAAGAGTAGTCTAATGTGGACATAACTTGATGAATCCATTTCCACAACCAAAAAAGATTACAGAGTTTTCAGGGGAGAATCTGCAATTGTCTAGCATAGAAGGAGCAATGCAACAAGGACTTGAAATCTTTTATCACTATTTAAAATTGTAATGATTAGGTTTGAATGTACATATTTTTTGTTACAAATCATCAAAGAAATGTATTCGTTATATTTATTGATAATGAAATTTGAACTTAAGAATGATCAATGTGTTATATTTGGTGTTCATTATGATAGGGTTTAATAGAATAATGACCATTTATTGTGTAGGACGTTTGTACTGCAGTCCTCATGAAATGTATCTTATTATGTGTGTTGCATGTGGTATATACAGGGTTGTATGTTGATTAAATGTTGAAAAAAAAATTGCACTTAAGCACTAAATGGCATGGATTATGTTGATGAACATGTGCAAAATACTTGCCTTAAGTGTCATATTAATTGGCTCAACAGGACCTAAATGCCCGGTATGTGGTAAAAAATAATTAAATTGTGCACTTGAAAATCAATGCAATTTAAAAGTTTTACAAAGAATGGTTCGTTGGGGTTGAAGTTGGATATAAATATGATAAGTAATGGTTGAAGATCATTTGTATATCCAATAAGTGCTAACAAAAAAGTTGTTCATTAAAAAATCAATGCCATTTTGAAAGTTGACCAGTTTGTGCAAAAACTTTGCCTGAACTCTCCACTTATTTGGCCTTTGCTCCCATTGTTGTTTCTGCATAATAAGTTTTACAAAGAATTGTTCCTTGGCCATGGAGTTCGATATAAATGTGATAATCAATGCCTGAACATCACTTGTATGTCATATAAGTCTTAAAAAAAATGGTTCACTTAAAAATCAATGTCATTTTAACAGATGACCCCTGTGTGTAGAAACTTTGCCTGAACTCCCCACTTAATTGGCCTTTGTTCCCAGTGTTGTTTCTGTACAATGAGTTCTACAAAGAATTGTTTTTTGGCCATAGAGTTCGATATAAATGTGATAATCAATGCCTGAAAATCACTAGTATGTCCATTAAGTTTTAAAAAAAAATGGTTCACTTAAAAATCAATTTCATTTTCACAGTTCTCTTGTGTGCAAAAACTTTTCCTGAACTCCCCACTTATTTGGCCTTTGCTCCCAGTGTTGTTTCTGCACAATGAGTTTTACATAGAATTGTTTCTTGGCCATGGATTTCGATATAAATGTGATAATCAATGCCTGAACATCATTTGTATGTCCAATAAATCTTAAAAAAAATGGTTCACTTAAAAATCAATGTCATTTTAACATATGACCCCTGTGTGCAGAAACTTTGCCTGAACTCCCCACTTAATTAGCCTTTGCTCCTAGTGTTGTTTCTACACAATGAGTGTTACAAAGAATTATTCCTTGGCCATGGAGTTCGATATAAATGTGATAATCAATGCCTGAATATCACTTGTATGTCTAATAAATCTTAAAAAAAAAGTTAGTTCACTTAAAAATCAATGTCATTTTCACAATTGACACTTGTGTGCAGAAACTTGGCCATAGAGTTCGATATAAATGTGATAATCAATGCCTGAAAATCATTTGTATGTCCAATAAGTTTTAAAAAAATAATCGGTTCACTTAAAAATCAATGTCATTTTCATAGTTGACTCCTGTGTGCAAAAACTTTACCTGAACTTCCCACTTATTTGGCCTTTGCTCCCAATGTTGTTTTTGCACAATGAGTTTTACATAGAATTGTTCCTTGGCCATGGAGTTCGATATAAATGTGATAATCAATGCCTGAACATCATTTTTATGTCCAATAAATCTTAAAAAAAATGGTTCACTTAAAAATCAATGTCATTTTCACACTTAACCCCTGTGTGCAGAAACTTTGCCTGAACTCCCCACTTATTTGACCTTTGCTCCCAGTGTTGTATCTGCACAATGAGTTTTACAAATATAATTTCAATACACGAAAGGGAACATAGTTCAAATAAGTGAGGAGTTACGTTATGGGTTCTGCACACCAGGGAGTTTAACTCACTTTCAACTCTTTCTAAGCTACTGGTAATCGATTACACCATAGTGGTAATCGATTACTAGAGACTTTAATCCAATTTAAAGGCTTTGTAATCCATTACACGTTGACTGTAATCGCTTACCACACACTTTTTTTTCTACTTTTAACTTCCTATAATTATTAGCGGTCATAAAAAATCAAGTACCATTTCCACACTCCATTAATTTCAACAAACATGCTCTAAGATGAACAAAATTGATATAATAATTACTTATAAATTATTATTCAAACGATTATGTCATTCATTCACATACAAAAATACTTATATATATTTCAAGTGATTTTTTTTAAAGTAAACATTATTTACATCCCTCTAATATATAGATTATCTATTAATTCTTGTGTGGAATGAATTCTTGTGTGGAAGGAAAGAGGATTTCAATCAAATTAATGAATTAAAATTTTAACGCAAATACATGAAAGCAATTAACGTAAAACGTTTGCTATATAGATGATGATATAGAAAATGAAAACTTTATTATCATAACAATGTCTTTTTCATTCTGATTGTGCCAGTAGTATCAATAGATCTACATCATATCTGTATTTTTTTTTTCATAAACCGAAGTCCAATAAAATATATATAGGACTTTAATTACAATGAAAGAATGTGAAGAAAGTCTGGTTTCTTTCTCGAGGAAGTTCTTGTACCATATTGCTGATAGTTTTGGATATCTTTTCAAACCATTTTTGTAATCTATGAAGATCATTTCGAATCGCGATGTATAACCCGAAGACCATTCAAAATTGTCGAAGAAAGACCACACATAATATCCCTTCACATTTGCTCCATTCCTATAATAATGAAATGAATATAAATTGAAAAAGATGAATCAGGACCCCATAGTTTAAATTACAAAAATATTATATATACATTTTAATTATAAAAGTATTTCAAACCAAATAAACATAATATAATCCGAATGCAAAATGAAATCTTGTATGGTCATCCATAAACAACAATTATTAATACTTTCAATACATACTTATCTACAACATACCGAGTACCTCATATGATATGATTCACTACTTACTCAACCTGTTCTTATGTCCTAATTTATTACTTTAATAATATGATGCTTTATTACCTTAAAATTTAGGATTTAAGAGAATGACCAAATAAATAGTTTTAAGACCAAATATGTAGTTTTATTTATGAATAATAAAATTTATGGTACACATTAGACATAAGACAAACAAGAGATCCATGACTCCTATAAAGTTTCAAAAATTCAATTATATTTGAAACTTAAACAAGAGACAAAAACATTATAATTGATATCAAATGGATATATACCAATGGATATTGCCTTCTCCAAGCACTCAAATGCATTTTACTAGTTGACAAGACTCTTCATCAACATTTCCTACAAAGTATGTTTCATTGAGATCACCTGCATAACAATTGACAAAATTATTCAATAATCAATGTATGAACTTCATGCGAAATTGTGAAACATATATATGCTAACCAACTTACCATGGACACCTTTATAGTACACAATGACATCAATATTTACAATGTCACCATCCTCAAGCTTCATGCACAATGACTATATTATAAAGAGAATCTCTAAAGTTTAATCTTATAATCCCTCAGTGAGTCAGTGGCACTTACACTAATATAGTGTCAAGTACCAAAGAAGCACCAATCAGGAAAGTTAGTTTACAATAATTACAACCACGATAAAAACTGAATACTGGCAACAAAGAAAAACCATAATATAGATAAATTAGAAAGGGAACAGAACACCTACCTTGCATCAAGAATTCCATGGCATATTACTTCATTAACTAACCTATTAGATAGTGCAAATTTCACTCTTAAAATATACCTAGACAATATGACAAAAATATAACATTAGAGAAGAAAAGTACCTACGTGCAACAAGATTTAGGAAAGAAAAGGTAATTAAGAGGCGATGGATATCCTCTTGCAAAGGTAAAAAGTAAAAAAGAAAATATCATCAACAATCACTATCTGTAATGAACAAAACACAAAGACGTCAAGAAACTCAAGGGACCATTAAGAAACAGAATAATAACAAGGTTCAGAAGCCTACTCTCAGTGTAATGCTCATCACTTTTCCAGGACTATGCATTTCTTGTAAGCAGAGATATTAGGCACCTATTTTCTATGAAAGTAAATATCTTTTTCCTATAAAAGATGATTGTACCGAATAGTATAACAAAAAGGGGGAAAGGGGCAAGAAGCAATTTTGAAAAAGTTTTACGCAACATTAAAGAGATATCTCTCTGCATTCTACAGTAAATGATTATTAAATAATACGAAATACAAACTCAACACTAACCAGTTAAAGTAATGCCAACATTATCTATATGGAAAAATAAAATAAACATACATCCGGGAAATGTGACAAATTATAAAAATTAGAAGACCATGACACATTTAATCCAGGTATTGCAATATTCCTATTTGTATACATGTTTTAAAAAGAAAATGCAAAAAAATTACAAATTGATCTATGATTATTTGATTTGTCAGTGTAGTGTTTGACATGGATATGTCAAATGTGGGTATGCCACGGAGAAGAATGCAACAATAGTTGCTAAAATTTTGAAGTATCTTAGCTTCATTCATCAATTAATAAACTTACTAATACTAAATAACTAAAGCTGGTAAAACAACCCCAAAAAAAGTTCTCTGTAATGAATATTCAAAAAAATAAAGTCATTCAAAAAAGTTCTCAAGTAATGAAACAATGAACAAAGTTCTCACATCCTGTAATGGTTCATTCAACCCAAATACATGGAAAATCAACCATAGAACACTAAAAATAACTAAATCGAAAAAAATGTAGGAAAAAAATCATACGCACCGAACAAAAGCTTTGGAGTGGCGAAACGCACGCACGACGACGGAAAGACTAAGTTTTCAGTAGCCTGAGCACGTTTCAATCGGCAGTACAAAATCAGAATGTCCTCCGATGAATAATAAATGGTGTAGGTTTGAAAGTGGTGGTGGAAAATTCGTCGAAGTGAAAAATCTCTTCTCCACGGTCTGAGCTCCTTCTCTCTCTAGGGTTTTTGAAATCCCAAATGTGAAATCTGATTTTGAATGCCAAAATGAAACTACCACTTTGAACCCCTTTCTCGTATCATTTACACGTCATTTTGTTTTTTTTTTATTATTTGACACATGGACCACTAACAAGACGACACGTGGTGGTGTCAAAAGTTTGTCACTTTCTGGATGTCACAGTATCATTACCCATCCTAATCACTGCATCCACACTAATTGTAGAGTTTACATATTCCTTTTAAGGTTTAATTAAGTGTCATATTTGTAAACTTGAATATTTTTATTTAAATATTTATTGAATTGTTTTTATTATACATTCAAAATTTTTATATTTTTTAATTAAGTTTTTATTAACCTTTCTAAGTTCATGCTTTATTTTGTTATTTTAATTAAAAATATGTTAAATAATAAAGACAGTTTCATTAATAATGATGTCATGATAGTCCTTCATTGTGATGAAACATCTCAATCCAATACATTTTAATTGAGAACAATAAATCTTACTAAAAATTTTACATTAAGTGTAATTATTGTTGTATTAACTAATAACTTCAAATGAAAATAAGGAAAACAAAATAATAATTATGCGACTTAAATATAATAGAAAGGAACTCAATTAAATTTTTTAAAATTTTGTAATAAATAAACAATTTTTTAAATAAAAGATTTTAAAAAAATTAAAATTTAATGAATCCCTTTATTTTTTAACTAAGAAAATATTAGAAAAATAGTTGTTCAATATTCGATAAATGTGTTATTTTTGTATGAAACGAATACAAATATTAATAGTTGTAAAATAGAAAATGAATTCTTACTAAAGCTAAAAATACATGTCAATTTAATTTTCTTAAATTAAAGCAGTGACAATATTGAAACCATGTAAGATTATTTCCTTCTTCTATATTCACTTTTCATTTTGAATATATTGTAGTTTATATTTGTTTGAAGAAACTTAATTGTGAGAAATTTTAAAAGATAAAATTTAGAAAATAAAATATTTTTATTTATTCAAATTAAAAATTATCTTGTGCACAAATTAAAAAATATTACAAAAGCTTTTACAATTTAACTTATACATAGATTAATTTTAACTATAATTATTTATTTATTTTTGTTTCAAAACCTTTTTATAAAAATATTTGTCTAAATATACTAAAATTTAATAAAAATAAAATTAACTTAAAAAAACGAATGTATTGATTCATATTATCTTCAAAATTAAAATATACTCTAATATGTATTTAATATTTTTAATGATTTAACTATCAACTGAACATTTTAACTTATTCTTTAAAGCTAACATTTAGTTTTAATTTAAATTAAAGTATTTTAAATTCACATAGTAAAATATTGTCTAAGAAGACATACATATTTATGTTTTAAAAAAAAAATTCTCATTTTAATTACAATATAGTTTTTTTCCATCTTTTTTTATTTTCTGACAAATTCTTATAAGAAAAATAAAATAAAATACGAGGTTGTTCTATTTTTCTTTTGTTCAAAATTGAAACCTCGTAGGAGGAATCTGTGACGTTTTTGCTTTTCAGTTTCAGTCATATTTCTCTTCCTTTCATGTCCCTTCAGGTTCTTACTGTTCCCTTCCCTGCAACCAAAAACGGCAACTTTGATCCATACCTCAGCTTCAGCCATACCAAGTCTGTTCTTCCTTCTTATCCTCTACCCTTCCCCAATCATTCTTCTTCGTAAAACTTTTCACCAATTTCCTCTCTTGTTCTCTTTCATTTCTTCACCATTGGAGGTTTAGGGTTCTGCTCCTTCTTTTTTCTGTTTGTGGGTTTGACCCTCTTTCTCTTATCCTTGCTTTTGTGGGTTGTTGATCTGAATCTGCTGCATTGTGTTCCACCTTGGCTTCATTGGGTTGGGTTTTCTATTTTAAGATTAAAATTTATTGCTTTTTGTTATTTTTGGGTTGGGTTTGCTGATCTTAATGCTATTTTAAAGGAAAGACTTAAATTGACTCTTGGTTGGTGTTGTGCAGAATTAATTGCAACTGTTGTTAGTTTTGACTTCGAGTTAGAGTTATTGTCCTTTTTTGTAAATAGACTTAGCGGTTTGGTTTTGGATTTTTCAATTACTCTTCGGAGTTTTCTCGGTTCATAATTGCTCACTCATAGTTCCATTATTAATTGTACTTGTAAAATGCATTTACGTTACGGTATCAGTGTCTTTAGCTTTAAATTTTAAATTTATGGATGGTGAATTTAATTTAGTTTGACATCTAGTTGAATCTTTCAGATTTTGATGCTTGAGTTCTGCGGTTGAAATGGGGAAAGGAAGAAGTCCTGGAAAATGGTTCAAGAACTTACTCTTGGGGAAGAAATCGTCGGCAAAGTCTACTTCATCGAAGAAGAATGATATTTTTGTAAGTATGTTGTGGTTGGCATGAGTTGGTGTTTATGATTTGTTATAAAAGAAACTACGGAGGGAGAAAGTCTGATTGTTGTTTTCTGTGATCTGTGTTTGTGAGTGCTTGAACTTTTGAAATACGCTTGTTGTAATTGTTTTTTCCCTTTTGTGTGTTAAGAAACCTTCAAGTAATAAGGATGTGGTGTTGTCTTCTGAGGTACCTGTGTCTGATTCACCTGTCAATTCTCTGCTGATATCCCCGCCGATATCTGGAGCTAATGATACCAAAGGAGTACTTTCAGAAAAGGAGGTAGTTAGTAGATCTTCACATGATAACAATGTTCTTTCAACTGGAGATGAAGAGGCCAAGGTGAAGGATGTTGCTAATTTTGAAACTCAAGAGGATCCTGAGAAACTTCAGCTTACAGAAGCAGCTATAAAAGTTCAGGCCGCTTGTAGAAGCTATCTGGTGATCACCCCCTTGCAGTTATACATATAAATGCATTAGAAATATTTACAGATACTAATGCAACCACATTTATTTCACTTTTAATATTTGAAATTTTCAGCTGTAGAGAAAAGGGAAATGTACTGTATTTCATTTATAGTAATTGTCCTTTCTGTCCTGCATTTTATGTTGCATTCTTATTTGAAATTCTCGTGTTATGATACATTTGATCAAGACTTGCCGTACTCATTGATTCTTAATTTGTAAACGATTGTGTGCAAGTTTCGTAAGCATTGAGTCTTCATTGGAAAGATTCTATATATGTTACTGAATGTAAAAAGTGATTCTTGCATTTTCATTGAAGGCTCGTCGAACATTTCAAACACTCAAAGGTGCCATACAACTACAAGCTCTCATTCGTGGTCACTTGGTTAGAAGACAAGCTGTTTCTGCTTTATACTGTGTGAAGGGAATAGTTAAATTTCAAGCATTGGCTCGTGGTTACAATGTTAGACGTTCTGATATTGGCCATGCTGTCCAGAAGATTTGTAAGGTAAAGGTGCTTTAACTAATTCATCAATTCAGTGCAAAATTTTCTCATTAATTTAGTATCCAAAGGTTTTTTCTACTATACAGTTGGCATCTTCTAGTGACTTTAAGATTTCATTTCATCTGGTGAATGTCTTCAGTTGCATTCTCCCTGCCTTTCTATTCACTGACTCCTTATTCAACATGTTTTTGTCAGGATACTCATTGTTCAAATTCTATTTTGGTAGTTTCAGCAACACGGGAAGAGAAGGTGTCAGAAAATGTCTTTGTTTGCAAGGTAAAACTTGATATTTAATGCTCATGTAGGCGATAAATAGTTTTTTTTTTTATTCTCTACAAATATCTGAGATTATTTATTTCAGTTAACTAAAACTACTGGATATTGTTCATATAATAATGTTTGTGTCCATGATGAAGACTTCTTCCCTGATTTTTTAGTGAGCTCGGTGCTTTTCACTTTCTCCTAAGGTGGAGCTGTTTTTAAGGCTATTGTCTTTAAGATAATAATAAATTTGTCTCAACTTTTGGGCCCATAAGCTTCTCTGTAGTTCTATCTGCCACGAGATTAAAGTTTTGAACATGTTTTTGGTTATGGTTCTAGGTTAACGATCTTGTTCCATACCAAATTCACAGTATGCTAATATTGAAGTTTATTCATCTTGGAATATTCAAGCTTTTTCCCCCGAACTGCTTGTCTTTGTGTATGCATTGTGGAGCATGACATTAGTGTTCAATGCTACTTCTAGTAATTATTAGTGTTGAATGGATACACTAATGAGTTAGTTTTGGGCACTGAACTTGTAATAAATCTCATGATTGTTGATTGGAGGTTGATTTAACAATGCTTTTTAGGTCAATTACCATTTTTACTTTACACTCAAGTTAATGATTTTTGAATATGAATGGTATAACAAAGGTGCTGAACTAATGATGTTCTTTTTATTGTTACCTTTTAATTCATATTGTTCTGAAACTATGTTATTCCCATTATATTATTTTGGTTTGAATTAAATCTCATTCCGTATGTTATCCATTTTAGCTTCTGGCTTCATCCCCATATGCAGTTCCTCTATCACTCACCAGTGATCCAGGAGAACCTAACTTTGGTAGGAAGTGGCTTGAATATTGGACACAGTCACACTTTTGGGCACCTCATCCTGTATTGAAAAAGAAATCTGACTCACTGTCTGATGAGAAAAATGGCAGTTCCCAGACAGTTCAAAGGGGACAAGTTAAAAGAACTACTAGAAAATCTCCTGCCGTGAAAGGTGACAATGGCTCTGTTTTAGCTGCTAACAGATCTAAACAGCGTCCAAAAAAGGATTCAAGCCATCCATTGCCTTCAGCTCAAGAACACCCACAAAAAGAAACTGAAAAAAGTAGTCTTGAGAAAAAACATGCACATAATGTTTCAAATGGATCTGAGGTTGTTAACGAAAAAAGGAAAAACAGCAGTAGAAAGATTTTGGATCACACCGTCACTGATGTTTTAGAGCAGGTCCCAAATGCTTCTTCAGAGAAAATGGAAGATTTGATGGTGGCAAAGTCAGAAGAGTCTGATCCTGGGAAGGGTCATGCACAGCCAGCAAAAGATGAGAATTGTAATGAGCCACATAATGATCCTATTTCTGTTTCAAGGACTAGTGTGAAGAAGGGTGAAAATGAAAAAAATCAAGGAGTTGGTGAGGATCAGAATGGTGGTGATGATAATTGTATCAGTAACAATTGCCAGAGAAGAGCTTCACTACCTGCAAACTTTAATGATCAAGATGGTGAGGTATATGCCACTCCTGTCACTCCAAGACTGCCCAGTTATATGGCTCCTACCGAATCTGCAAAGGCCAAGCTAAGAGGACAAAACTCCCCAAGATTTGCTACTGATTTGGTAGAAAAAAGCAGTACAACCAGGCGGCATTCACTTTCATCCTCACTAAATGGAAGGTCAGGTTCATTTTCCCCGAGAGCTGAAAGGCTGATGGCCGTGAGTGGCAGAGGAGTGATAAAGTCTGATAGATCTCTGTCATCTTCAAGAGATGGAACTGGTAAGCATTTAAGACTGTCCTTTGCATTTATTAACTAATTGATTGGGTGAAGCTCTGGTTTTGTGTCTCCTTCCCACCGACAACAAAAAAGAAATAGATTATGATAGACATTTTTGGAGTACATTAATACAATGGTGACATGAATAGACATAAGTATCCATGTTCATAAAGACATACTTAAATTATTTGCTTGTAGATATTTGGTGAGCAAAAGTTTTACCTGTGTTATGAAAGACTTACTACTACAAGACTATTGCTAGACCACTAAAGCTCAGTAGCTTGTTTGAAAGCTATAGTTTTTCTTTCTCTTTTACTAAGAAAGGGTACCTACTGTCAAGTATCAATGAAGCCTTTTATGTCATTTGTCAACTTGTGACAGAATTTCATGATTGAAAATGTTAGTAAAGGATTCATATTAACGAATGATTTGTTGATATTTTTCTCTTCTCTTTCAAGCACCAACACAAGAGTTAGGTCAATAACAATAAATTTTTTGCAGGGAATGTTGTTCTTGATTTATTAAGAGAGGTGCAATTGCAAAACATTTTCCTTGTAGAAGGAATCAAATCTCCTTAATAAAATTTCTCCTTGGAGATTCTAGCAATGAGAAGGATTTCTGGGGTACCAACTTAGAGGTCTAGAGTTAGCGAGACCTGAAATTTTAGGATACATATTGGATTTGGTCAAATTTTGTCAGCCATCATGCATATACCTTTTCACCTTCTTAAAACTGGAACCAGCCTTGGATGTCTGCATAATATGTTTTCAGATTTTTTTTATTTTTTCTAAACTTTCTATAAACACCACAATTAGCTCAATCTGAGGTTTGAAGTAGAAGTTACAATTAAAATAGATTTACAGGTCTCAATCATGATTTTGGTAATTTGTGTCACATTTTCATAAAAGCCTCAATATTTCTAGAAAACCAACAGGAATTAATTTAATAGGTATAAATAATTCCCTTAAAATATGTTATAAGTGCAGTCTGATTTGTTATTTAGGCCTTTTCCTTGTCCCTTAATCACTGTGTTATTTGGAACATTATCAATTTCAGAGAAGTTGATCCAACCTCAGTGGAGAAGGTGATTGATTCTACCTTATTTTTCAAGGCAAGGATGCTTGAAGGAGGTAAAAATTTAACAGTAAAAAACATGGAGACTTACATTATAACATTTATTTACTTTTGATTTTCATTTCTATTTATGGTCATGGATACAGAAAGGGATATTGTGCTCAGCGTATGATATCAAATTTCTTTTAATAGGACAGGAGTACTTTGGTGGGTATATATATATATATATATATATATATATATATATTTACGGATTTAAGCTTATGTTCTTATTTTTATAATGTCTATTGCTAAACAAGTTGGTTCTAAGTTTCATTTTCAAGTTAACAAGCCTTTTCAGATCAAATTCCGGAATTAAATTATGTGCAGTCCGAAAAATCTGCTGTGGAATGCATCAAGCGTAAAGTGAATAACTCGATTTTTCCAAAAACCAGCGAAGTTGCTCAAAAACAATTTTTTAGTTAGAAAAAACATTCTCAAGAAAAATTCAAATGAAAGTGTTTTTTTTTTCTTAAAAGATAATGATTGAATAAATTAGTGAAATTTCGATTTTGAGGTTTATATTAGCATTTTTTATTCGTGATTTCTTAATGACGATATTTTGGACTGACTCTAAAATAACATAGACGCCTTGAAAGAAAACTAAAAACAGGCAATAATTGGAAAATTAATTATTGATATTATGATTATCTTCAGGTTTTATCCAGACATTTAATTTTATCAAAATAATCATTTCGAATTTCATGAAATCAGTGGTCACTACATATCCTTCAAGTTTAAAATAAACCGAGCCCAACACACCCTTACACTAAAAAAAATACGATTTTAAAAATTGAAATATAAGTTAAAAATCTCAAGTTGAATAACTATAAGACATGCACCTGAGAAATTACACTGCAAAGCTGAAGAAAACAAGTTTTTTGTGTTAAAAAGAATCAAATGGCTCCTAGAGTTCCCCCAAACACTTCAATAGGATTAACTAACTAGAAAGCCTCAGCAGAAGTGAAAGCTCAGCAGAAGTGAAAGCTAAGGTTGCTACAAATGAAGTGGTCAGGGGAATTCAAGGGGACAACTGATCTTCCATTTTTGAATGTCACTCTTCATTCTTTGCAAGACAATGCACTGTTTACCAACATCATTCTTATTTATAGTGCTGTCAATCTGTTCTGAACATGAACCTAGTCGGATTTTGCTGTGAAGGGAGAAGTATATATTAATACTAATGTGGTATTGGAATTTCTCTCTCATTCCTTTTTGACATTATTCACTGATGATGATATCTCAACACATTGCTTTACTTGACCAGTTGCAGAAGATGCCCAGGAATAATTTGGTCCATGTTTTTATGTTGCATTTGCCCTGGCTCATCACTTTCCACTTAAAAACTTCAAAAACTTTAATCACCTCTTCAAATATAATTAAATTAATGCTACTTCTGTTTGAGTTTTTTCTTTTTAAATGACACTGTATTTGAATAATATATTATTAAAAATTCATATATAAAAAGAAAATTTATTAATTCATTGTCTTAATGTTTTGGATAAAGAGTGATGTGAATCTTTTATATAATTAGATTCAAGTCTTATTAGTATTGTGTTTTTTCGGTTAATCTCTCTTTTTTGTACCAATGTTGTCTTCAAAATATTTAACATGAAAATTAAAGGGACTTAAAAAACATCATGTGTTGGAAGGAAGTGAAATTTGTAATCAATGAAACAATTATTAGACATAATGAATTCATTAAAGGTTACAAAGCGTTGTGGATTAAATAAAAACTGACACATTAAACAACATTGACATGAATGAGAGTTATAAAAGTTTTTAGTTTCAAATTGTTAGTGTCATTCATACAATATATAAATAGAAAGGAACAAGGTTTATAAAATTAGGAACACATTCGTAAAATACCCATTTAAGTAAAATCGTCTTGATAATATAAGTATCAATGAAATGTTTTGTCTTGTAATATATTTCTTCCGTATCTTCTATTCATTACCTCCATCTATTTATGTTCATCTTTTCTATTATAATTTTCTTCAATTTTATACCTTCAACATTATCTATTTCCACCCATTACATTACATGAAATTTTATCGTAAAAGTTTTGTTCGTTAAATTTTTGTTTTTATTATAAAAATTGATGTAACTATATTATTCATGTTTTTATTATATGTTTAATGGGAATTAAATTATTCATGTAACTATAAATATTATAATTACGTGTTCAAATTCAGACATTTAGAAATATTTGTTTAGGAACATTTTAAAATATAAGATTATAAAATGGAAAGTATGATAAAACAATTAGTGATAAATATTTTTTTTCTGCATTTTGCATGATTGCATAGTTTTGTGAGAGATGAATTGTACATTTATGGAAAAAGTTGAATATTCCTTTACATGAAGGATAAGGAGGAGCAGTAGAGCTGAAAGTAACGATGTTGAACCTGGTCAGTGTCTAGGGTTAGATGAAGAATGGAGAATACTCTAATGTGACGTAGCGAGCCGAAAGCTCTCAAACCCTCTCATGCATCAAATATTCCACAAATTTCTTTGAACTGAACTTGGTGAAATTAGGTTCTGAAATATTAGACTGTGCTTCAGAAAATGTAAATGGTCCATCCATGGCATCGCATCAATTCCTCAAAGCAAGGAACAAAAGAATAAGGAAGAAAAGGAAAACAGAAAAAGAATGCTAATTCTCTGAAACCACAATGAACACTGCTACAAAAAAACTGCTAAAGGGACGGACTAATTACATGACTACTTGTGTTTAATTTGTATCCAAAAAATGTTGACATTATGAACTAATAAAAATCATATTAAGTATTATAAGACAATTTTTGTATGAATCAAATTAACTTTCCATATAGAACAATGTCTAATTAAATGATGTAATTTTAGAATC